>JAVDOI010000007.1:1335728-1485728 GCA_032191485.1 Leptoclinus maculatus
CAGGGCTGCAAGGCCTTCTCTGCTGGCCTAAACAGAATCACAAAGTTAGAGCTATTTTATAATTTAATAATTTTTCTTAAATACACTACATGTATTATAATTTATAAAAATATTGTTCCCATTATCTTATTTTCTCATTGCACAGCTACTGTCTTCCTCAGTTGCTCTGCTTCCAGTGCAGCTTGTTTTAAGTAGAGCTTTTATCCAATCAGATTTCACCTCTGTGTCTCTAGGTAGAAGAGAGGCCCGAGGCCTGCAGACTCACAAGTGAATCCATGTGCAGTTTAAGTGAATGGGGACGATATTGTTGATTGTCATAGTGTTCAACCAATCAGATCTTTAGTTTGACATGTTGGGCGTATTCTTTGACGTGTCAGAGCCTGCTAGCTGGCCTAGCCATACGTGATTGGTCAGTGGGCTAGCCTGACATGTTGGGCGGTGACAATCCCAATATCTGCTGCCGCTGTCGAGCGGACATTTTCAGCCTCAAACGCATTAAAACGTATTCAAGAAATACAACTGGGGAGACTCGACTGTCTTCACTGGCGTCCATGAATCAAGAAGGACTTCTTACTGGAACTAAAACACACGGATGTACTGAACAACCGTGAGATTAAACTCTTTATTAACAAAGAAAGGAGGATGGACTTTGTCTTTAAATAGTGAACAGCAGCTCTGGTAAGTTAAATGCGTTTGTTTTTACATCTGCAGTAGCTTTAATATGCTTTTTGTATATTATTATTTGTACAACTTGTTTTTATGAAGATGGATTTTTGTTTGGTTTAATATGTGATAGGAACCATTGTTACGTCCAATGTTGCTCTGGGGACATATTTAGCCGGTGCCAGTGTTGCCAACTTGGCGACTTTCTCGCTAACTTGGCGACTTTCCAAACCCTCATTGAGACTTTTTTTGTCAAAAGCTACTAGTGACAAATCTAGAGACTTGTTCTGGTGTTGTTGGAGACTTGTCTGGTGTTTTGACTCGATGACGTGAAAGCACGTACGTTCTACAGTTACTGTGGTGAACGAGCAGCGGGTGCTGCCGTGAGCCGCCCCAAAGCACACACAGGCGGGTACTCTCACAGTAGTCCCAGCTGTAGTCAGAGAAGAGAGGAGACGCACTCTCGGCATATTCATGTATCTGCACTCTGCAGTTAGTATTTATAGGTATTGAGCTTCATTTTTACACAAAACAAATAATAACCATAGCTGTGTTTCAGCTGCAGGACAGCAGTGAAGGCCCAGGTATAAAATGCATAAAATGCTGATATACAGTATATATATATGTATATATGTATATGTATGCTCTATTTTTTGAGCTCAGAAAATAGAGCGGGTCGTCCCTCAATCAGAAGTGCGGTGGTTCGATCTCCAGTCCATGTCGATGTGTCCTTGGGCAAGACACTTAACCCAAATTTGCTCCCATAGGCTGTTCCTGCAGTGTATGACTGGTAGTGGTGTAACGGATCACCCCTCACGGTTCGGATCACTCGTGAACCGCGGATCAATTGAGTATTTTTTTTTATTTAAGTAACAAGTCCCCGAATATCAATGCAGAGTGTCAGTGAACAGATATAAAGCAGTAGTGTGTTCGCGTGAACGGAGCAGGTTAGAAGCATTTAACGGTGAATGTCATGTCGAGCGGAGGAACTGGAGAAGCTCCCGGCGTCATTTAAGTCGCAAGTTTGGGATCATTTTGTCTTCCCTGTAACTTATAATGACGGATAAGGGTGGTGGACAAAAGCGTTACGGTATGTAGGCTTTATTTAAAGAGAAAGACATACGATAACGGCAATACATCGGTATTTCCACACATATGAAGCGACAGGGGACACTCCGTTGTGGAAAACAAAGGTTTTGAAAATCTGGTTAAAATGCTTGAGCCACGCTACGAAATCCACTCACGCACCCACTTCAGTATGAAGCTTGTTCCTCTATGAAAAGGAAAAGACTGTGACCGCTTTCACCACGGCGGAGTGGAGATTCATAGTCCTGTGCTGCTGACACGCCCCCTCTGTGAGAGTCACACAGACAGGTGCTGTAGACACGCCCCCTCTGTGAGAGTCTCACAGACAGGTGCTGCAGACACGCCCCCTCTGTGAGAGTCACACAGACAGGTGCTGTAGACACGCCCCCTCTGTGAGAGTCTCACAGACAGGTGCTGTAGACACGCCCCCTCTGTGAGAGTCACACAGACAGGTGCTGTAGACACGCCCCCTCTGTGAGAGTCACACAGACAGGTGCTGTAGACACGCCCCCTCTGTGAGAGTCACACAGACAGGTGCTGTAGACACGCCCCCTCTGTGAGAGTCACACAGACAGGTGCTGTAGACACGCCCCCTCTGTGAAAGTCACACAGACAGGTGCTGTAGACACGCCCCCTCTGTGAGAGTCACACAGACAGGTGCTGTAGACACGCCCCCTCTGTGAGAGTCACACAGACAGGTGCTGTAGACACGCCCCCTCTGTGAGAATCACACAGACAGGTGCTGTAGACACGCCCCCTCTGTGAGAGTCACACAGACACACACCTGGGGCAGGTGCTGACAGAAGTATCAGAGTGAAGCTAGAAGGCCCAGTAGTAATATCCCAGTCACCACAGAAAGGTCTACCCTCTCCCCAGACAATGTAGATATTCTCATCTTTTTGAACAATGTCACAGTAATGTGAACATTATTGTGTATTTGAATGACATAACCTGAAGTAAACACAGACCCAAGTTGTTGCCGATCAGTTCAGTTCAGTGTAAACAGTGTAAGCTAGCTCACTGGCTGTTTCTTTCTTTCAATATTGATCAAAGGACGAGGGTCTCAACATACCTCATGTTGCACTTAAACTTAACAGAATTGAATATTCTTGAATGTTTTATTTTTATTTATTTCATTTTGTTTCAAATTGGACATCTTCAATATTTTAGTTTTCATGTAATACTATAGCCCAAAGTTCTTTGCTTTAAGTGTTCTTGGAAGTTCTTTAATTAATAAATTGAAAGCAAAGTTATATTTGACTCCTCCCCTTTTCTTTGTTGATCCGAAAAATGATCCGAACCGCGACTCAAGAACCGTGATCCGAACCGAACCGTGAGGTTTGAGATCCGTTGCACCGCTAATGACTGGATATGAATGTTAGATATGTTGAGTACCTTGCATGGTAGCCCCTCCACTCACCCCTCCCTTTCCAATTGTGTCCGAAAACCCTTCAGGTAATATAAAAACGTGAAAGGCTCTCGCTATAGCCAGTGTTGGGTTTATCCTTTCTGGGCTACCGTAGAAACAAGGTGGTGCAACATGGTGGACTCTATGGAAGAGATCCCGCTCCCTATGTAGATACAAATGGCTCGTCCTAAGCTAACAAAAACAACGATTCTTATCTTCAGGTGATTATACACTAATGAAAGCATAGTTATGAATACTATATTCCATTTCTGCCAATCAATCCCCTAAATCACACTGCACACTGTCTTACTTATCTAACAGAGTGCTATTCTGTTTGGCTCTAGTATTTGAATCACACAGCCCACTATTGAACATAACCTTGATCGACTCAGGGATACATAGGTCGAGGAGTCATTGACCCTCTGTAATGAGTACTACTTAAATGGTGAGTGCTCAGCATACTCATTACAGATCTGCACTAGATCAAACAGTGGGTAGCAAAGAGCCTCCCACTGACCGCTGACTGTTATATCACTGTTGGAAACCACTTTGGTATTCAAAAGATAAAAAATGAGATGGTTGTATTACAAATAAACAAGACTATGGATTCTATTTATATAAGAAAATAATCATATTGCAGCTGTGGCAAGAATATTAATATTATTGCTGACTACTTTAACAATGTTCCCGCATTGAATGGGTGCCAATTTGTACAAAGTTACTGGTAGTGTCCATTTAAATATTTTAAACACATTCCAAGCATTGCATTATTGTTGTGCATTTGTTTCAAGAATTAGTTGACAGTTTTGAGACGTCTATTCTCAACAAAGTCTTAGACCCAGTTTCCACCAAAATACAAAGAACTCACTTTGCACTGGCTCACTTGAATGAAGCTCCCACCTGTTCGTGCCTCTCCTCCCGCTGTGCACTGTGTGCTCTGATATCCTTGACTGTTTATAACTTATTTATAATACTTGCTGCTTTTGTTTCTTTTTTTACTCTGTATCTTGTTGCACTGTCCACTTTGCTGCTGTGATCCTGTACATCTCCCCACTGCGGGACTAATAAAGGAGTATCTTATCTTATCTTATCTTATAAAGCCAATGTTAAGAAAACCCCAAAATGTTGGAGTGCTGCTTGTGCTGGTCAGGTGGCCACTACCACAATAGGGCCCTAAGAGTTTACAGACATGCTAGAGGCTCTGTTAGGCTGTACTTACTTGTCAGTGGTGTTTGTAGGTCAATGCTAACGTCAGCATGCTAACATACTTAAAATGGTTAGCATGTTATCATGCTCACATCAATGAATCATGAATAAAACATGTTGTCTTGATGATGGCAACAGAAAAGTTGTGATAAATCATCCTGTGGGGGACATGGATGTCTGTACCAAGTATGATTATTTGATATAAATATATAAATATGATATTTCACTCTGAACCTAAAATGTCACTGTAAATGTGGGGCTAGATGGAAGGTCATTATGATACATCGTTTAGGAAGAATGAATGTTTTAAAAAAACGCCAACCTCAGGGTTGGCACGTTTTCCCTCTGAGTATTTCATCTATGTATTGGTCCTCTGATGTCATATGAATGTCAGTTTTGTCATTAATAATCTAGCATCATTATTATCGACTGCACTGATCCTCAGTTGTGAACATTCATGGATTGGCTCTCTCATTAGTACAAACAGAGGACATGCATTGATATGTACTCTTTGTTCATCTCAAGCTGAGCTGCTACCTGATAACACCACAGTGTGATAGAGGGAATATTACAAACCTATTCCCCTCTCTTCTCAAACAGTAGGATAGTTATTTGCAGTTTCTCTCTTGGCTTTTTGAATAAATGGAGCCAATGCCACCGCACTCCACCTCTGCATTACTTGTATATATTTCTGCATCAGCTTCCTTGATTAGGATTCAAACTTGAACTGTCTTATTTCTTGTCTACTTTCTGTCAGGGAGAAGTGTATCATTTCTTGTTGTGTGGTCAGCTGTTGATCAGCATGTTTATCTGGCAGGCCAGTCTGTGTGCACTATGAAATTATTTCATATCAACCATGGATCAAATGAAAATGTGTTAAAACATCACTTGTGTAGTGAGAAATTGTTGGGTCAGAAAATCTAAATGAATATCATATGTGTGCTTTGGTGTCCTCATGAGAAGGTTCCTGACCTGCCTATGGTGAACTTGCTCTGACATTAGACTCAGCGACTGATAAATCTATCAAAGTGTGGAAGGCCTGCTGAGGGAGGGAGCTCCCTCGGCACCAGGTCCTAAATCGGAATGACAACAAGGATTGTGGAGGCGCTGAAGATGTTGTGAGAACGTCCTGATTGTGAGGAGACGACCTTAGTGCCAGGGCAGACGCTTAAGTGAAGTAACTGATACACTTCACTGAAGCGGGGCGTGAACGCAATTTATGTGCGTCACCTCGGGTGACGAAGATCTCAACTTGAAACAACCCATGTACCAATCATTGTGATTGTTTTACTACCCATGACCAATCATATGCAGTTGTTTTGCAGTATATATGTAAGTGGCTCAGAGTTAGACCTCTGAGCAATCCTGACATGTTGTATGTATGTGATCAGCCTTACTCCTTCTTGTGCGCAAAGAATAAATGTCCTGTGATTAATGATTTTCAACCGGTCTTGAGTGAATCTTTCTATCAGATGGTCCTTCGGAGCCGGATTCAACATCTCCGTCTTCTCCCCAGCTTGTCCTGAAACCGTGCACGGGAGAGTCTGGGACTCTTGCTTAAAGCCCTCCGCCCTATTCTCACACGAGAATAGTTTGGCATATTGAGAGGCCAGGAATCCACTCGCTGTGGGGGGAGACGGAGTGACGATTGCCTTGAACCAGACCGTGTTGGAAAGTCATTGCAGGTAAATATAAACCGTTATGTGATCTCAGACTGGGTCTACACGAGACACGATAGCAACCAAAGTTAAGTAATCTAAAAACCAAATTTTAGGTGAAAATAACACTTAGCGAATCTGAGAAACAGAGAGAGTTCTAATTCTATTTTCGCTAATTAAAAAGTCCACTGGACTTATTAAGCCGTTCAGTTCTGGGGACTGGAAAGAGGTAACCTGAGATTCGGGGAATCCAAAATAGCTATGAGTCGGAGGACTAATAACCTTAGGTTCAAATAGTAACCTTGGTTGTACTGGGTACCATAAAAACTATTAGGTACATTTGTTAATACAGGTTCAGAGAACAAGAGCATTGATAGATCTGCCAATAGGGAGGACTGTTTAAACGCCGGTTCATAAAACACTAAGAATGGCAAATCTGCCACTTTAGGAGGTGGATTTGGTACATTCATGTTTCTGAATAATAAAATTGACAAATCAACCTACTCGACCGCGGCTCTGGGAGCAAACAAATATTAAACAGTTTAGAAAATATTCCGGAAAACATTGCAAACTTTCTTAGGAATCCAAATTTATAGAAAAACAAAATTAGAAAATGGGGTCGAACGCTAGTAAGATCAGTGGGAAGAAACCTTAAAAGGGGAGGTGAAATACATGAAGATGAAAGATGAAGAAAGCATTAAAACATGTAAAGAGATGGAAAGAAAAATATGGGTTTGATGAGAAATTGACAGTCACAGGATGTTAAGTTTTGGTTGACCAGATAGAGGGAAAAAAGTAAGGGAAAGAAGAAAAAACTAAACTATTAGGTTCAGATAGTGACCTTAGGTTCGGGGAACACTAAAAAACTATTAGGTTCAGATAGTAACCTTAGGTTCGGGGAACACTAAAAAACTATTAGGTTCAGATAGTAACCTTAGGTTCGGGGAACACTAAAAAACTATTAGGTTCAGATAGTAACCTTAGGTTCGGGGAACACTAAAAAACTATTAGGTTCAGATAGTAACCTTAGGTTCGGGGAACACTAAAAAACTATTAGGTTCAGATAGTGACCTTAGGTTCGAGGAACACTGAAATTGACAATCTACTAGGTTTAAAAATAGTTTCGACCTTGGCTCGAGGAGCCTAAAAAACTAACACTTTAGTGAACTAAGGAAAGATTTTATTTTTTAGTACTAAGCTAAAGGACAGATTCAACTTTTTCACTATAAAGATGAAGAATGAGGAAAGTGCTGACGTGACTAATTCTCCTGATTTGTTCCCAAGTCTACATTTTTGTGTGAATCCAGACAATGAAGTGGTATGCACCAGGCGGCCTCCTCCGAACCTTCCCCCACCCTCTGCTTCACCCCCAGATCTTCCACAGCTTGCTCAAACTTCACGGGCTCCCGATCCGAAAACTCCTCTCCTCTCTCTCCCGTCTCCCACTGTCCCGGAGGCTCTCAGACAAAACACAGAAACTACAACTGAGCTTGTGACGACACTGAGAAAAGTCATGAGCGAGACTTTTGGCAGACCGCTCTACAGGCCAGCATCCGCTAAATCAGACGCAGAATACGGTGAGCAACACACACCAGTAGTACTATGCTGTACACACAGCAACAGTGTTGCAGCAAAAGAAAAGAAAAAAGGGAAACAAAATATGCTATTTGACTATGATAATGATGATGAAATGTCTGAACATGTTTGTCCTAATGTGTATTTCCGAGACAACCAATAACGTGGAGCTTTCCGCGGACGGAACAGAGGACGAGGGGAGAGCCGAGGAGGAGGAGGAGGGTTCGGGAGAAGGAGCGGAGCTTCATCTGTGGAGAAGAGGGGCACTGGGCACGGGAGTGCAGGAGCAGAACAAGAGTGGACGGGGGAGGGACATCGGAAGAGGAGACCGTCAGGACACCACATTCAACAGATGAATCAGGTCATGTAAAAACACGCACACACACTGATGCAGAGACACAGACTGATGGTGAAGAATAATAGATAGAAATATTAGAACTATATCAAATAGAATTGTGGGGTTAGAGTTATTGAGATGTGCGAAGTAGTATTTTTGTGTGATTTTGGAGCATGTACAAACAGAATATCTATCGGTACCATGCAGAGAATGAAAGTGGTTTGAATAAACGATTGACTGTTGTGTGCAAGAGGTTTCTAACTCACCAAATTATTACTACGGTCTTGATAAACTGGGTCACGGTCACAGCAGAGACTGTGCTCTTATCTAAATTAAACAGAATAAGTGAGACACTTGTTCCTCTCTCCTCTGCTGAGGAAGAGGCTTTGAAAACAATGAATGCAGTTAAAACAGCTAAATTCGACCCACCAGGGGAAGAATCTTACTTTATGTGGATGAACATGATCATAAAGTAAGCAAACAAAAACAAACTCCAACTCTGGAAAGAAAAAGTTAAATATTTGTGTTATGATTTATCTAAAGATGGCCGATCATTAGATAACAAAAGAAGAAGACAAATTATGTCATTCTTAGAAATGACTAATTTCTGTAGAAATTGGGGTTCTAATTACGCTGAATTAAGCAAAACCTTTATCAAAATTGATATTACAAGTGCGAGATGCAGTACAATTCGGTTTATAAGTGCATAGCACACAAAACAGGTACTGACTCCGTTTCAACAGGAAACAGTAAAGCTGATGAGGAAGCATGCAAACGAATGCTCCACAGCAAAAATAAAAACTGATTGGGTCAAAATGAAACGATGGTTTTTGGGAATGACCTGAGGGCAAACTAATACTACCGAAAGCTCTATATAGATATGTGGCTCTTTTGAGCCATGGGTTGAACCATGTCTCAAGAGGTGGGATGGTATCTATGGTAAACGGGGTGTTTACAGCCTATGGCTTTAATAATTACAAAAAAAAAATGTTTAGGTCTAGTATGCACGTTATGTGCAAAATATAATCCATTTCAACACATTTGCATGGATTTCATTGAACTAAACTAATATGAAGGGAAGAAATATTGTTTGACAATAATTGACAGATACTCTAAATGGATCGAGGTATTTCCAACCAAAACACCAGATGTATTAAAAAAAAATGCAAAGGATTTGACTAAAGACATAAATATGTTTTGATTAACCAGAAATAATTTGTTGTGAAAATGATACACATTTTGTGAACAAGAGGATAAAACATTTGGCTGAGGTATTTGGAATAAAATATCATTGCTCTTATCATCCACAGTCAGCAGGGTTGATAGAAAGAACAAATGGTACAATTAGATCAAAATTAAGAGCAAATATCTTGCCGAGCCTAAACCATTTCTAACATATGGGAGAAAATACAGGAAAATGTTACAAAGAAAAGAGATTACGTCCTCTCCCACTCAGGGGGACTCATAACAAGTCCACGCTCAAGGTTATGAAAACTTGGAATGCACCGAGGTGGGGGGGGGAACCGTTAAACACACCAACAGCTAGCAGAGCACATAGCAGAGCATAAAAAAGGTGAAACAATTGTCCGCAACAAAGTAGGGCCACTGATAACTCTTAATCTTGAGACACCTGTTTCCTCTGAGTGAGTCTGGAAGAACAGGGAAGCGAAAGCCTCTGGGGCCGCTTGTCTGACCAGTGAAGGCACAACTAACACGCTCAGAGGGTTTAGAGGTGTCTGTAAGAAAAGAAAGGAGCTCAGTGGGAGAACTAACATGGCGGAAATTGGGAAAATTAAATAGCCAGGGCTATTTGGGATAAAGGAACTATGTTTTGCTTTGCTTTAGCGGCGTTAATAATAATTAGTCCAATATTATGGTAGGAAGTTAGGCAGATAAAATTGACAATTAATAATACAGAATACAACCACACGAACATTGACAAGCTGGGAAATGACCAAACAGGTTTCAAATGTGCTTTACAATTTGTTTTCTCTTCCTCAAACTGACTAGTCGCAGCAATTGTGTCACTCTGCACTATCTGTTGCCTCCTGTTTCTCACCCGATGCAGCAAACTATACTTGTTTTCAGAAGGAGTTCCTTGTAGGGACCTTGATATGATGCATGTTATGAAAAACATCACACAGACAACTGATGGATACGATGCCGAGGGCTGGCACCTAGTGGTTCTGGGGAGATAAGCTTAATCAGTGGAGCGGAACTGGTGCATCGGCACAGTGGTGAGGTCATTCTATGACCTATGGATGGCTCCTGCCTGCGTAACCTCCTAGAGACAGACCACGACCAAAAGGTCAGCACCATCTGGCAGTGCAGTCAGTTTTGTGTACATAGATGACATGGGGGGGGGGGGGGGTCCCTAGGTGAAACTCAGATTGCTGCGGGGTTTGAATAAGTGCTATTTTGGTGGTCAGCGATAGGTAGAGGGGTCAGGATGTGTTACTGGCGGGATGAGGGAGGAGTCTAAAAAAAATGTTTGGTTCAGTTTGATTGTACTTTCATACCATGTTTGAGGAGATTGTTGCAGCGATGAATTGATGTTGACATGACTAAACAGACTCTAGTGTAATTACAGACTTTCCAGCAGGATGGTGAGGAGCTGGGAGGTGACGACTACAACGAGGCGTAACAGCCCTGTTTCAACGAAATGCTTACACTGAACTGTAGATCAATGATGATTCGTAGGTCGAAAATTTAGAGAATAGACAAAATATATAACTTTCAATATAATCCATATACGAAGGCCTTTGATTTATATTCATCATGTATTGTTTTGTTATGCATTACACATGTTTCTTTACACATTACACCACATTCAAAAATACACATTTATTTCTATGTATGTTTTGTATTTCATGTATGTCTGGACATTTATTAAATTTTATAGGAGGAGAAGGCTGAACGTTTTTGATTATTTGTTTATGCATTTGATTTTATTATTTGTTTATACAATAGTATAAAGAGGTGGGTTATGTTGGGTCAGAAAATCTAAATGAATATCATATGTGTGCTTTGGTGTCCTCATGAGAAGGTTCCTGACCTGCATATGTGTGAACTTGCTCTGACATTAGACTCAGCGACTGATAAGTCTATCAAAGTGTCGAAGGCCTGCTGAGGGAGGGAGCTCCCTCGGCACCAGGTCCTAAATCGGAATGACAACAAGGATTGTGGAGGCGCTGAAGATGTTGTGAGAACGTCCTGATTGCGAGGAGACGACCTTAGTGCCAGGGCAGACGCTTAAGTGAAGTAACTGATACACTTCACTGAAGCGGGGCGTGAACGCAATTTATGTGCGTCACCTTGGGTGACGAAGATCTCAACTTGAAACAACCCATGTACCAATCATTGTGACTGTTTTACTATCCATGACCAATCATATGCAGTTGTTTTGTAGTATATATGCAAGTGGCTCAGAGTTAGACCTCTGAGCAATCCTGACATGTTGTATGTATGTGATCAGCCTTACTCCTTCTTGTGCGCAAAGAATAAATGTCCTGTGATTAATGATTTTCAACCGGTCTTGAGTGAATTTTTCTATCAGAAATCCAGAAAATAATTAATACCTGACTACTCAGTTTAAGTGTCTTTCAGATTTGTTTTTTTACTTTACAGCCCAACACTTAACAGATTCAGACTCACCATTCTAAACAGCAGCATGCAGCTGTCTTCAGCAAAAAGGCTGGAAGATAAAAAAGAAGGAGATGTCTTCTTCAATGTGACCGCGATGGAGTCAGCAGTTTCAGGTTCCTCAAGGTTCACATAATTAAGAACCTGACCTGGACTCAAAACGCCAACGCAAGACAGCGGCTCTTCTTCTTCTTCCTGGCTGAGGAGGCTCAACATGGGGTACATCCCAAGTCTCTTATTTGTCATCCTCGATCCTCGCTGGAACTGGAAGTTGTTCTGCTCCACCATATTGACGGCCGTCCCAAAGCTCCTATTTCTGCTCGGAGGAGCGAGGATTGAGGATCGAGGAGGGATCTCCGAGGAGCCATGAGCAAGGACGCACAAGAACAGCCTTCCAGGAAGTGTTTTAACGGCCGACACGCTGTGCACTGCATTGTTCATCAGTTATGTGATTGGACGCTGCAGTCGATCGGACTGATCTGATTTTTCTAAATATCTAAAATATAAAATATATAAAGGTATTTCCCCTAATAACTTTCATTATGGATGTAATTAAAGTCAGAGAGAGCTGGAGAGACAAAATACTTTTTACATCTTTTATCATCATTTCCATGCAGTCACGCAAGGTTGATAAGTAATATAAACATGTCGGTTTGATGAGTTATATCATTTAAGTTTAACCTGAAACATTGAGCCGAATTAATTAATTCCAGTATTCAAGAGAAACCATAATCATATTCTGGGTTAATTAATAATGATTTCACAACCATAATTTCAAAACGTACAGACGCAAATAATTAATAAACATGACAAACGCATTCCATTGGTAGAAATCGGTCCTGCGCTTATAAACAGGACACAGAACACAGTTTGTTAAAGAGGTAACAGGCTACAGAGAGAAAACACCTCTACTCTGGCAGTGACGATAACTGTCTTTATTAGTTATTAGTATTATTAGTTATTTAGCAGACGCTTTTATCCAAAGCAACTTACAATAAGATATTCAAGAGAACTACTAGTCACCAGAAGTCATAAGTGCATCTCCTTTTTTAAACAAGCATCTAAGAGCATAAACCAGAGCAAAAGTACAGAAACAAACTAGTATGAATACACTAAGTGCTGAGTGGAAGTCTCAGGGTAGTTCTTCTTGAAGAGGTGAGTTGTCAGCCTGATGAAAGATGGGCAGCGACTCTGCTGTCCTGACATCAGTGGGGAGTTCATTCCACCACTGTGGGGCCAGGACAGAAAACAGCCGTGATCGGGTCGATCGGCCGCAGGGACCTCTGAGCGACGGGGCGACCGATCGCCCCGAGGCAGCAGAGCTAAGTGGTCGGGCGGGGGTGTAGGGCTCGACCATGGCCTGGAGATAGGAAGGAGCTGTTCCTTTCACTGCCCTGTAGGCTAGCACCAGAGTCTTAGACTGGATGAGCTCTTACAGGGAGCCAGTGTAGAGAACGGAGAAGGGAAGTTGTGTGGGAGAACTTGGGGCGATTGAACACCAGGCGAGCTGCAGCTTTCTGGACAAGCTCCAGAGGTCTGATGGCCGACGCCGGGGCTCCGGCAAGTAGTGAGTTGCAGTAGTCCAGGCGGGAGATGACAAGAGCCTGGATGAGCACCTGCGCCGTCTCCTCAGTGAGGAAGGAGTGAATCCTCCTGATGTTGTAGAGCAGGAATCTGCAGGAGCGTGTAACTGATGCAATGTTTGCTGAGAACAACAGTTGGTCATCCAGGGTCACACCCAGATTCCTCGCAGTCCGAGTTGGCGTCACCACGGTATCGTCAATGGTGATGGACAGGTCTCGGTGCGGGCAACCCTTCCCCGGGAGGAACAGTAGCTCGGTTTTGTCCAGGTTGAGCTTCAGGTGGTGTGTCATCGGCATAACAATGGTAGGAGAAGTCATGCGAGCGAATAACAGAACCCAGAGATGTTGTGAAGAGCGAGAAGAGAAGGGGGCCCAGGACTGAACCTTGTGGAACCCCCGTAGTCAGCATGCGTGGTTCCGACACGGCCCCCCTCCATGTCACCTGGTAGGATCGACCTGTCAGGTAGGATGCAAACAGGGAGAGTGCAGAGCCTGAGACGTGGAGAGGAGGATCTGGTGGTTCACTGTGTTGAACGCCGCAGACAGGTCCAGGAGAATCAGGACAGAGGAGAGAGAGTTAGCTCTTGCGGCGTGAAGCGACTCTGTCACCGCAAGGAGGGCTGTCTCTGTCGAGGGACCCACCTTGAACCCGGACTGGTGGGGGTCCAAGAGGCTGTTGGTTAAAGACAGCACGTTCAGCAAGTGTTTTGGATAAAAAGGGTAGAAGAGAAACCGGTCTGAAGTTCTTGACATCAGAGGAGTCAAGTGATGGTTTCTTCAGAAGGGGGGTGACTCTGGCAGTCTTGACAGCCGTGGGAAAGCATCCTGAAACAAGAGATGTGTTGATGAGGTGGGCGAGGAAAGGAAGGAGTTCAGTCGCAATAGACTGAAGAAGAGGGGAGGGGATCGGGTCAAGGGAGCACGTGGTGGGGCGGTTAGAGGTAACAAGGTTGAGGACCTGAATGCGAAGCACATGAGGCTGCTGCCACGAGGGGCCAGCGATGAGGGGCGCCAGTGAGGCAGAAGCTTAAGGATTTTCGGCCCTGTGGTGTGCATGGATAGTTTGTTGGATTTAGGAGACTGCGTGGTGCCCATCAGGTTGTTACCTGCACAGAGTGACCCGGAGTAACCGGTGAGTGTCCCAAGCAGGGAACGATAGGAAGGACATGTTTTCTCCTTTGCTGATGAACTGGACGTCGGCTTGCTCCTACAAACGAAACTGGAAAAAAAGTAATTTGGACATTTGCCAATCACGTCCATTCGTAATGAAGACACATGGAAACTGAGCAGAGCCTACTGTACTCACTGTATACAGCCCACCTGTGGTGCAGCTATAGTAAATCAAAGATGAAGAAGATTCAGGTGGCATTTAATGATGCTTTTAGGATCTTGCTCAAGCTTCCAAGGTGGACAAGTGCTAGTCATATGTTTGTGAGTCGTAATGTTCCCACCTTCCATGCTGTGTTGAGGAATTTCATTTACAAATTTAAATGTTGATTAAATGACTCAGAAAATGTAATTATAAAGGCCTTAACTGATCCAACACAAAGTGACACACGGTATTCTTCTTGTTTCTGGAAACATTGGAACAAATGTCTGTATGTGTTTAACAATGAGTGACTTGTTTTAACTGCAGTGATTACACCTGTTTCTTGGTGTCCTCGTATTGTATATTGTTGTTGTATTTGTGTTTTCTATATGGACCAATGAGTCTGAAATAAAAGTTGAATTAATATACTGTTAAATACAAACCTCTCAGCCATTCATTCATGTAAGAAACAAACATTCTCCTTCAGGAGAACATGGCTGGATATAACACATTTGTAAATATACGACTAGAGCTAACCAGGAGCTGTGAATAGAGAATGCAAGTTGGGATTGATGAGCAGGTTTTTGTCAAACAGATAACAGGCTATAGAAAACACTGCTGCCCTGACAGGGATGATAACTGTGGGCCTTTAGTTCAGTGCACGTGTGCAGACACAAACTCTATCAAAAGTATCTACGGCTGTTATAACCAACTGACAGCTTCTACAGCTGTGATCAGCTGCTGCCGTCACCAGAAACAGATGCTGTTCAGAGAAAAGGACGTTCCCTGCTTTTTCTCTCCTTGCATGGTTTCCCTGAGTCTCTCCAGGAATCCCTGGTGGGACGTGGACGTGCATTAGAGACCTGGGCTGCACCACATGTATATGCCCTTCACACTTTAACAAACACGCACACCAATCAAACAATGGGAAGTGATGGTAAAAGGACATGCATTTGTACAGCACCTTTCTAGTCTTCCAACCACTAAACACCACACATCATCATTCACCCATTCACACCCATTCATACACTGATGGCAGAGGCTACCATGCAAGGTGTGTTGTGTTCAGAATGTCTCAGCAAAAGGAAAAGCCCCCCCCCCCCCCCCTTGCTCCTTCGTCCGTCAGCAAAACAAGGCCGAATCAGCTGGTTCAAGTTAAAATCAAAAGGTATTTAATATCTAACAAAAGCATGCAGTTACAAACTGAATCACACTATGAATAACACAATATATATATATATATATATATATATATATATATACATCCCATGGAATAGAGACCTAATATGTTCCCCACAACAGCCTGGCCAGAAGAGTCTCTGGAATGTCTCATATTTCACATTCGTCACTACATTGATCAGCTCAGAGATTGTCTGAACCCGTCGTGTCACGGTTAGGCTTTGCCTCTTGTGTGTGTGAGAGTGTTTCTTCGGATTGTTCTTTCTCTTCACCTGCCCCTGGCTTTTTCCTCTGCCAACCCCACGCTGCACTCATTCAACTCACCTGCCTTCAATCTCCTCATCACCACACACACATATACTCCTCTGCTTTCCCTGTTCTGGTTGTCAGATTGTCATTTGTTCCTCCCCGTGTGCTCGTCATGTTTCCAGTGTCTCCAGAGTTTTCCCTCGTGTTTGTCTCTATGGTTTGTGACTTTGCTCCCCGTTAGTCGTTTTGAGTTCCCGTGTCTGTTTGTTTTTGTGCAAAGTAAAGAACCTTGCCTTCCACCTCGTCTCCAGTGTCTGTGTCTGCGCTTGAGTCTTTGCTCTACTCCGGAAGTCTGACACGTCGGACTTCAGTCGGCCACTTCCTTGACCAGTTCCTCCCCCCTCCTTGAAGTCTGTGCTCCTCCTGAGCACATTTATTACCTTGTATGGTAGTGACCTGAGACTTTCTCTCACAGTGCACATGATACATTCAGTGACTTCACTTTGGTTTAAAACTTCAACTAGTAAACATATTGTGACACATAATATCCAGCACTAGGAGTGCTTTTAAACATTGATTTCTCACAGGTCCCATTCACTTACATGCAACATGCCGTCATCATCTGAACCACCGGGACGCCCAGTGTTGTTGTTGTTTTGCATCAGCAGCCATTGTGCCTTCTGTGCTCCAGTTCGATCCGGCAGTAGGTGAATTCAAATGTTCCCAGTAATGGACCTGGAGAAGAATAGTGCTGCTTAGTTGCCAAAGAGCACTGCAATCACAAATATTGATTATCTGATGACCTGCATATGTAAGTGCCAAAGCTGGTCTGAGACTCGGTAGCAAAAGGGTTTCTGTCTCTCCATTAACAACTGATGGAGCCCAGTGACGCAACAACCTAAAGAACACACTCCACATGAACACATTCTCATCCTTACACTGTGAACATGTATATTCTATTGTCTTTGTTCCCCACACAGAACCTTTAATACAGCCATAAACACATCAGTTTATATTAACTCAAGGCTACTACTTTCCAGTTTACATCCACACTCGCACACAATCTGCTCGACTAGTGGCATTCACTGGATCTCTTTCATGCATCATTTCCCTTTTTATTTCATCGTACCCTTTGGAGCTACCGCTAGCCTCATCCACGTTTTGACTTCCATGGGATGATTCATCGTTAAATGATGTGACATAAAGGGCTCAAAGGCAGAATATTATGCACAACCCAGATAACCTCCCCGAACAAATGTGGGAGAAAATAAGTAATGTGATTACAAGGCAATTAGACACCAATCTGTGAGATGGATTGCTGCCTAAAGTGGCAGTAAATGTGTGTCTCTGTGTGCTCTCCAGTTGTGTGTGCCAGCTGGGCGTGATATTTGGCTGCTGCCCACATGACAGTCTGTGAGCTTTATAGGCTTTTATAGGCCTGCAGCCCCCTACACACACACACACACACACACACACACACACACACACACACACACACACACACACACACACACACACACACACACACACACACACACACACACACACACACACACACACACACACACACACACACACACACACACACACACACACACACACACACACACACACACACACACACACACACACACACACACACACACACACACACACACACACACACACACACACACACACACACACACACACACACACACACACACACACACACACACACACACACACACACACAGAAAGAGGAATCCTGGTACACTCCTTCCCTGAGGGCTAATGTGTTGAACTTCTGAACCCAGCAAGAGAATATTTGAACATAGGTTAGTGGTTATTTTATGACTCAAAATACTTAATGATTAAATTAAGCAAAACTCACATATCACATGAAAATCCAGCTTTTCAGGCTTCAAGTAATGCGTCTGTGTTAGAACCACAGAGGGTCGGACCGATCAGCGTCCTGCGTGGTTTAGGTGTGTGTAACATTGGCAACTAAAGCGTTTAGCGTAGCTGCAATACCATCAGTTACATCAGAGCTGGGGAGTAACTCTCCATTGAAAGAAGAGCACTAGAGGCTCTTCTCAATAGGGATGACTTTTTTGCTCTTCTCCTGACTGGCTTTGGAGTTTTTTTCTTGCAAACGTATGACTTTATAATCAGACAATATTCTATTTGCTTATGGTATATTCACCACATATACCTTGAGAAATCCAGTGTTTTTTTAACCTACAATGGCCCTGATACACCTTTGTACACTGATGGCCAAACCATCAAGAGCTATTTGTGTTGTAGTATCTTGCCCGACGACACTTCGACATGTGGAATGCATAGGCCCGAAATCGAACCACTAATCTTCTATTTATACACATGCAGATGGGAGCATCCATGTCTTCAAGCAAATGCACACAGTCAGTTGCTTCTAGAACACAAGGAAGGAGGTACCAGGTTCTGAGGAGTTAAACGCCTGTCAAGTCTTTCAGCACTCTTATGTACCTGTTCAATCCAGAAAGTATTTGATTACTGGAAATCTGTTATTCAAAACCCATCACGACACAAAATCATCAACATCTTGGCTTTTCTCTGGCCGAGTAAAGTTCATATTAGTTGAGGGCAACCATCAGACCTGCCTCTGACTTCTTCACCTGTCTAAGCAATGTAACATGGTCACACTATCTACGCTCGATTCTCTTAGAAAGATTGTAAGAATTCTGGGAGCATATATAAAAAGGTTTTGTGTGAAACCTGCTGAAACACAGTGATGGGAAGTCAAGCTCTCAACAGATATAGCAAGGTCTTCCAACCGTGGCATACGTCTCTCTTTACAACACTCGAGCTGTGTTGACATCTCTCACGGGTTCACCACCAGTTTCGGTCCTATTATAGTCATACTGAAAATACTGTCTCTTCTGACAGTATTCCAGCAGCACTTCAAGGGCACCTGCAGACACACAAAAGCAGACAAATTAAATTCAGATTCAACAGGCTGTTCATCTGTTGAAGAGGAAAACCTTTCTCGGGTCTCTCATCAAACAATTTTCAAGGACAGCAGCAGAAAGAGGTTCAGAAGAATCTTTCTGGAGACATTTCTCTCCCGTCTATCTTCCTCCACCTACAGCAGGTCTTCAACTAAAATTACAAAAGGTCCAGATTGAGAAAATCTCCTCGGGCAAAGGTCCGGAACATTACAATAATATCTAACTTATGCTATTTAGTGCCATATATATATATATATATATATATATATATATATATATATATATATATATTCAAGAAGTCTAGTAGTAGTAACGTCTCTGTGTCGTCAACAACTGTCAAATCAAATAAAGAAAGTACACATCAATTATATTTTAACAATTATTATTGTTGGTTTTCAAATGTAACTGAATGGATTATAAATAATACATAGAAATACATCAATAAATGTTCTTCTCATTTCAAGTAAAATAATGTCTGGATTAAAGAATAACTGACGTAACAGAAAGCTTTTGAAAAATGTGCATCTTAAAATGAAGTAATTCATTTTAAAAATGTATTTCACTGAGTTGTCCTGCAGCTTTAAATTCAGTTCATTCAGGTGTGAAGTGATGTCAATCAAAAAAGCCACAATATTATATTGTTGTCATCTAAAAAGAGAAATCAGTGTGCATGGACTTTATCTGTGGTTATTAAACGACTTGTTTCAGCTCTATTCTCTCTGTTCACATCATTGTTGAACAGTGAATTCATGTGTTATGATTCTGATCATATTGGGCTCTTAGGTTTATTTTCTGTCTTCATTTCAGACTCAAAGAGTTGTGCTTTGCCTCGTAGTGCGCTTCATTTGCCGCTTTTATCCACAGTTACGGTTTCTGAACATATGAGACATGCTGGTTTTAACTGTGGGAAGAATTAACATATAAGATTCTGTTCATTCTTGCTCATAAATTATATTCTCTCTGAACACGTTTCTCTTTTTGGAGAACGTCATGTGAGATAACTTCTCTGATTAGCGCAATATTCCTGCTCTTCTTTCTATTTCCTCGTCTCTCCCCCGTGTGTCATGGTGTATGTAAATCTCACTAGAATCAGGAAACTTGAATGCCCGTATTTGATTGGCTGAGCTGCATCACGTGATGTGATTCACAACGCATTGGTCGGTGTGTTTCCTGCACCGCTGAACAAGTGCTGTAACGGCTGAATAAACAGCGCCGGTTAAATTATAAACTCACTGTCTGATATGAATAATCCTGAATTATCTATCGGTTATAGGTCCTGGGTCCGGACGCAACTGCGTCTGGGTCCGGATCCGGACCGCGGTCCGCCAGTTGGGGACCCCTGCTCTACAGTATGTACGCCACATAGACTGTATATAACACATGGACGTAGTCACCCAGTGGTTTGTGGACTGCTGTCGCCATATTTGATTTGTTCAGTCTATTTTCATAAGGAAAGCATGTCCATACTTGTATTGTGATGTTGGAAAGTAATGAGGTGAATGTGTGACATGTAAAGTGGCCTGTAACTGCAAAGAACTAAAGTAAATTTACCTATGCTTTAGCCATCGGCATAGTATTCTCTACACCCAAATAGTGACATATCCACTGCAACAGACTTCTCATTGACATTAGCTGACTAGCTAGCCAATTATGGCTGACATTGTTTAAGGTTCATTTCAAAATAACTGCTATATTAATATCTAGATGAAGTGCTAGCTGAGGAAATATAATGTTATCGGTGGGGACCTGCTTGTCAGGATCCCTGTCTGACCCGTTGTATGTTAACCTCTGTTTCCCCTGATCTCCTCTCCTCATGTGTCTGTCATTCCCCTGTTTGTTATTGTGTGCCATGTGCTCTGTGTTTGTTTTCTCGGCCTGCAGTCTGACACATTGGATCCTGATCCCACTGATCACCTCCTGGCAGTATATCAACCCTGGCTGGTCCTGCAGGCCTGGATTGTCAGTCCGTACCGTCTTCTGCCTCGGTATTCCGTTACTGCCGTCTGTAAGTTTCCCGTTTGACAATTCCTGTTCTGATCTCTCTCCTCTCTGCTACGGGTTATAGTGCCTGCTAATCTGCCTGCCCTCCGGTGTCGATCCACGGGAATTCACACCGTCGATCCGGCCTGCAATCCTGTGTCGGACCACGAGTACCACACAGCGATTCCTGTCATCTGTCCGGTGGCAATAAAATCTGTTTTGCACCAGATTCTGTGTCCTGTGGTTGCTATTGGGTCCTGATCCTGAACTCCCGTGATACTGCTGCTATCTTGTAACTAGTGCAGTGCTCGTTTCAGGGTGTAGCTGTTAGGAGCGTGTGTCTATTTTGAATGGGCCAATTGCGTGGCTCCGGGTACTGCTGCTTGAAGAGTTTGGTTGTAACATTAGTATAGCCAGAATCCAGTTACAATAATGAACTGCAGTCAATGAAGCACGGCCTGTGAGGCCCTGCTGCTGACGACATGCTGTACGATCCGCAAATCCCCGCTGCAGCACAGAGTGCTAATATTGAATGTGCCGTGTGCCCAAATTGCACCAACTTTGACACTGCATGCTATTGGGTCCCCAGCAATGCACCTGCCAAGTGTGAAGTAGATAAGGTGAAGGGTTGTCGAGATGTGTGAAGGACATACACAGACACACATACAGTATATTACACATCAGTGGCGGGCCGTGCATTGTATACCTGGGCCTTCACTGCTGTCCTGCAGCTGAAACACAGCTACAGTTATTATTTGTTTCTTGTAAAAATGAAGCTCAACACCTATAAATACACTAACTGCAGAGAATACGCTGAGAGTGCGTCTCCTCTCTGCTCTGACTGCAGCGTCTCCTCTTCTGTGAGAGTAACTGTGAGTGCTTTGGGGCGGCGGAGGGGCTCACGGCAGCACCCGCTGCTCGTTCACCACAGTAACTGTAGAACGTACGTGTTTTAACGTCATCGAGTCAAAACACCAGAAAAGTCTCCAACAACACCAGAACAAGTCTCTAGATGTGTCGCTAGTAGCTTTTGACAAAAAAAGTCTCCATGAGGGTTTGGAAAGTCGCCAGATTTAGCGAGAAAGTCGCCAAGTTGGCAACACTGGCACCGGCTAAATATGTCCCCAGAGCAACATAGGACGTAACAATGGTTCCTATCACATATAAAACCAAACAAAAATCCATCTTCATAAAAACAAGTTGTACAAATAATAATATATAAACAAGCATATTAAAGCTACTGCAGATATAAAAACATCTAACATCTGGTACCAGAGCAGCTGTTCACTATTTAAAGACAAAGTCCTCCTTTCTTTGTTAATAAAGAGTTTAATCTCACGGTTGTTCAGTACATCCGTGCGTTTTAGTTCCAGTAAGAAGTCCTTCTCGATTCATGGACGCCAGTGAAGACAGTCGAGCCTCCCCAGTTGTATTTCTTGAATACGTTTTAATGCGTTTGAGGCTGAAAATGTCCGCTCGACAGAGGCAGCAGATATTGGGATTGTCACCGCCCAACATGTCACGCTAGCCCACTGACCAATCACGTATGGCTAGGCCAGCTAGAAGGCTCTGACACGTCAAAGAATACGCCCAACATGTCAAACTAAAGATCTGATTGGTTGAACACTATGACAATCAACAATATCGTCCCCATTCACTTGAACTGCACATGGATTCACTTGTGAGTCTGCAGGCCTCGGGCCTCTCTTCTACCTAGAGACACAGAGGTGACATCTGATTGAATAAAAGCTCTACTTAAAACAAGCTGCACTGGAAGCAGAGCAACTGAGGAAGACAGGAGCTGTGCAATGAGAAAATAAGATAATGGGGAAAATATTTTTATAAATTATAATACATGTAGTGTATTTAAGAACAATGATTAAATTATAAAATAGCTATAACTTTGTGATTCTGTTTAGGCCAGCAGAGAAGGCTTTGCTGGCCCTGACGGCCCACCACTGTTACACATATAGTTTAATGGGAGTCAGTGAAATAAACGGATGCTGGCAGTGTTGGAGATCAATGATGGAGCTAAGTAGCTAAAGCCTACTTGATAAGTCGACCTGGAGGTGGTCCTAGGGCAGAGGTGGTCCAGTTAGAGAGACTTTCCTCATACAAAGGTCCAGAACATCACAGTAATGTCTAACTTGCGTTATGATTCATTCCCATATATATTGAAGTAGCCAACAGTTGTATTAACGTCTCTGTCGTCAACAACTGACAAATCAAATAAAGAAAGTTCAATTGTATAATATCTCAACAATGTTTGTCGTCCGTTTTCAAATTGAACTGGATGAATCATAAATAATACATACTCTAATGATAAATAAACATTCTTCTCTCATTTCAAGTAAAATAAGGGCTGGATTAAAAAAATAATACACAACTGAAAGCTTTTGAAAAAAGTGACTCTTAAAATGAAGTACTTCATTTTAGAAACATTTATTTAACTGAATTGTCCTGCAGCTTTAAATTCAGTCAATTCATGGTGAAGGGATGTCAATCAGAAAAGCCATGATATTATATTGTTGTCATCTTTTAAAAAGAGAAATTTGTGCAGAGACTTTATCTGTTGTTATTAAACCACTTGCTTCAGCTCTATTCACTCTGTTAACATCATTGTTTGTCAGTGAATTAACATGTTAGGATTCTGATCATATTGGACTTTTAGATTGTTGTTATTATCTGTGACTTCATTTCAGATGTCAGTGGGTACGTTTGCTCAAAAGAGTTCTTTGTCTCGTAGTGACTCTTCACATTGCTGCTTTAAATAATCCTCATGGTCTCTGAACATATGAGACATACTGGTTATGAACATATAAGTCTCTGTCCATTCTTGGTTAATTCTTTGGTCTCACTGTCCACTTTTCTCTTTTTGGAGAACGTCATGTGAAATAACTTCTCTGACTCACGTACTTCTCCTGTTGGCTCTCTCTCCTCGTCTCTCCTGTGTGTATCTCACTGGAGTTATGATGCTAATCGGAAATACACATATTTGATTGGCTGTGCATCATCACGTGAGATGATTTACAACGTATGTAATTGGTCGCTGTGTTTCCTGGACCGCTGAATGAGTGCAGTAAAGTCTAGAAAAGCTGTGCCGGTTATAATAGCAGCGCTCCGTCAAAATTAAATAATTCTCAATTATCTATTGGTTGTAGGTACAGGGTCCAGATACAACGGTGTCTGGGTGTCTGGAACCCGCCAGACATTTCCACACATGCTGACATTACTGATTACT
The DNA here is from genome assembly GCA_032191485.1 of Leptoclinus maculatus. Taxonomy (NCBI): domain Eukaryota; kingdom Metazoa; phylum Chordata; class Actinopteri; order Perciformes; family Stichaeidae; genus Leptoclinus; species Leptoclinus maculatus. Next base: position 1,359,814 of record JAVDOI010000007.1, read on the forward strand.
GCTATGCAAGGTCCATTAGGACACTAACTAATCACTCATTCACACACCCCGATGGCAAAGCCCGGGGACACATCAACATGGACTGGAGGAGCTGAGGATAAAACCGCTGATCTTCTGATTGAGGAATGACCCACTTACAGTCGCCACCAGTCAGTACGATCCATCCTCAGGGGACAATGAATGTCTGTACAAAATGCTACTTAATCAATCTGAGAGTTGTTGAGATAAATCAGTCCGTAACAAAGTGGTGGACCGACCTAAGCCCATCCTTTAGGAGTTGTGTTGTGCATTAAAAGGTGCACTATGAAAAATGAGTGAAGGGAAAGCATAAAACTCAACGTACATCTATATTTTGTGTGTGTGTGCCTCTGCCATACAAAGCTACTACATACTATTAAGCAGGCAGAAAAAAGACACACGATTTGATACAAAAAAAATCACCAAAATTGCACACAAACTCAGCTGCACTGTCCCACCCACCTTAGCAACAAAAGCAGAACAACAAAAACAGTCCGACCATATCACATGTTGCTCAATTAATGGAGGACTTTTGCTACCCTGGTGGACAGATAAAAAGCCAATGCTTCGATTGATTCTCAGAGTTTCTTTCAAAGTCTTAAAGCCATTCATCACAGTGTCAGGAACATTATCCCTACTCCTCCTACCCACATGTGGTAGCTACTTTTTTGAAACATACAGTACAACAGCAGGTGGTAGTCTGGGTGCTATTAAGGTGGAGCAACTGATCGTGGTGGGAGCATTTGTCATCAGCTTCAAACACCCCTTACAAGGATCAAATCCAATGAAAGAGTAAAAAATAATTTCTCTTCCCTCTTTCACCCTCTTTCTGTGTTCCCATCATAAGTCGCGATGAACGTGATAGCCTGAGGTCGCTCTCAGAAAAATCTTCGCTCTTGAGCTTACATAAATCTCCAGACAAAGCAAGCCCTACGATCCCCTACTGTCGATTACCAAGCAACCATCCAGCCAACTGCTGAGCAGATGAGAGCCACCCAATCTTAACATCAGGAGAGCAGCAATCTTAACATCAGGAGAGCAGCAGTAGCAGAGAAAGGAGAAAAAAATGGGGGATTGAGAAGTGTCCCTGATTTCTGCTCTCCCTGTGCTATCACTGGGTTGCAGATGGGGCTTAGTGGATAAAGCCATAGAGAAGCAAAGATACATTTTGACACTATGAATATTTAGCAATGCAGTTAGATGGCCTTCCTGCTGCTCATTTTGGCAAAACTACTGTAAAATTAGCCTGTTAATAGCCCCAGCTTTTATTTGCTTCAATTACTGAACTCAACCAGCGTATATTTGGAACAGGTGTCTTTGTTCAGCAAAGTAACATTTTTGATTTAAACTATTGTAATTATTTGTCCCATTATCTTATTTTCTCATTGCACAGCTACTGTCTTCCTCAGTTGCTCTGCTTCCAGTGCAGCTTGTTTTAAGTAGAGCTTTTATCCAATCAGATGTCACCTCTGTGTCTCTAGGTAAGAAGAGAGGCCCGAGGCCTGCAGACTCACAAGTGAATCCATGTGTAGTTTAAGTGAATGGGGACGATATTGTTGATTGTCATAGTGTTCAACCAATCAGATCTTTAGTTTGACATGTTGGGCGTATTCTTTGACGTGTCAGAGCCGGCTAGCCCCATACTAGCCGGCCCACAACTACGTCAGCATTACGTGCAGCTCAGTTTTCAGGTATAGCGCTGCTGCGGGGTGCAGAGTGTGCTGTGATTGGTCAGTGGGCGAGCACGTGACTATTGTGATACGAAACTTAACAGCAGAGGCTTAGTCGGTGTTGTGAATCGCATCACGTGATGCAGCTCAGCCAATCAAATACGGGCATTCTGACAAGTTTCCTGACTCGAGTACCACACACCGTGACACGGGGCTGAGACGAGGAAAGAGATTGCAGAGCAGTACGTTTAATGTTTGGGTTGTGAAAGTAAAATCATAAGACGGTCTCCTAAAGAGACAGATGGGCCGCGGCTTGTCGTTAAGGGATGATGGTGGGTCCCACAGCCAGACCAGCTGAGAACCACTGTCCTACATGAGCACAGAAAACATTATATTTTCCTGAATTTAAGCTTCTGCATTTTCCAATTGCTCTAGCGTTATTCAAACGTACCGAACGGTTTAATACGAAGACGTACATAGTTACAGCCTTAGAAACGAATAATAGCTGTGGCGCCATCATGTGGTTATAAGGTGGTATTTCAGCTGCATGACAGCAGTGAAGGCCTGGGTATCACACACACACACACACACACACACACACACACACACACACACACACACACACACACACACACACACACACACACACACACACACACACACACACACACACACACACACACACACACACACACACACACACACACACACACACACACACACACACACACACACACACACACACACACACAACTTATATTTTAAAGAGCAGCTGTCTGTGATTACTTTGTGCATGTATTGTGATTATAGCTGATATGTGGTCTGTTGCTCGAACTTAAACCTTCACTTTCACTCTGAATGTATAATAGTACTTTGACTATTGACATTGTGAGTGAATACTAATTATGAAACTTAGTTTATAGTTTGGTTATTGGTCCCTGTTCTCAGGGTGGTGCCCCGTTGTTATTATTAATAATCTTACTGACATTAATAATTCTATTTGTCAATAATTTAGTTTTCTTATATGGTGATAACTCAAACACGCTCCTTTTTGTTCCCAACACCTTTAACTAATAAAGTACAGTTTACCGACTTTACTCGCGGTGGCTGATCGAAACGCAACACTATTACAGCAGCATGTAACAACACTCTTCCAACAGCATTGAAACAACACAACAGTAATTTTACACAGCACTAACAGAACTTGGTGGTCCGTAAAAATACACAACACGTTAACAGTACAGTCAAACTTAAAACAAAACAAACACACTATGACCTATCTCTGCCCAGACAAAAGCCTCTTACCTCAGATTGCTTTGTGGCAGTTAGCATTTATCTTTGAATTTCAATATTCCATTCGGTACCCGGAGCTTCACTAGTTCAGTGAGCTGCGGGCAATAAATCTTCTGTGCAGCAGTGGAATCTATAAGTCGGAAGTTAGGCAGAGTTTCTTCTTCTTACGACCGGTAAATGTCGACTTGAATAGGAAGAGAGCGGGATGCGTAGAAGTTATCCTTCTCTTCCTCTGAAGAATATGGGGATTCTGTGAATCTTCCTTCTGCAGGTTAAAGTTGGGGAGCATGGGGCAAGTTATCCGCTTCTCATTCAGGATCCAAAACCGTCTATTATTCCACCAGCGAATGTCGAACTTTTCTTAGGGTTTTCTTTAAAGCAACAACGTTGTTTGTGCCCCCTTTCATACGAATCGAATCGCGTGGAGCTGTAGGTCGCTCTGCTGTTTATAGTCTGTGACGTCATGGCCGTATCACAGGGATCCCCGTGGTGCCTATGGCCAGTGTCTCACATAGACGAGATTGGTGGTTTAGGCTGTTGAACTGCCAGGTAGGCCCCATTTCTTTGTTTCAGCCACATGGTGAAATCTCAACACCGCTTGTATATCAATTGTTTCTACATCAAATTTGACTGGAATACATTGACGTTTGCTTGCGTCTGATATACACCCTGAAACTTCTGAGCAGTAAAAGGTCACTCCACCACTTACGGTTTCTTTCAGGCAACCAGAAGAATAATATAGACAGATAACTGTTTGAATATAAAATTGTTTTGGGGGATTATCCAGAAAATGAACACCTTTGTTGCTAATCGTGCCTTTCAATGTAATTGTGCTTAGCATGTTTAAAAGTATTGAATTCAGAAATGTCCTGATACCATTGCTGAGTCTCCAGCATCAGATAAAAATGTTGGAACCCAAGAGATTCAGTTTTGTTGTTTATTCTTTTTCGATCCTCATGGCGTTACAATGCAGGAGAAACAAAATCAACTGTCCATCATCTTTGAAATGAAATAAGCTCATAATGTAAGATGTTTTTAGTTTTTATATATTATCCAAAATGTTTTGTCATTCTCATTAATGACAACACATTAATTACATTAAAGTGGAGTAATGTCTACCTGAGCAGACAATGAAGTCACTCTTCTATCTCTTCTAAAAATGCTTGGTCACTTTATTCAAATTAATGACAAGTGATGACATAAAAGGTAGAGTCATTTTGTGAGGAGCCTCCTTGCTCAAGAGCTGAGGCTCACCACCAACATCCACCTCTGCAGTGAACATTTTACACTGGATCGTACTTTCTTTAGAGACAACTGAGATTCATGGATTATCCACTTGTGAATGGGGCCGAACTGACTATCTCCCTCCCCGGCCTTCCTCTCCCCGCCTACATCTGGTGCCATCGTCTGCAGTACAGGCAAACCATTGTGTTATCATTATAGTAAATGGTAAATGAACTGTACTTGTATTTCTCTTTTATAGTCTTCCGACCACTCAAAGCACTTAACACTACATGTCATCATTCACCCATTCACACTTATTCATACACTGATGGCAGGGCTACCATGCAAGGTGCCACCTGCTCCTCAGGACTCTAAGCATTCATATACCGAAGGCACTTTCCCAAGAACACATCGACATGGAATAAATGAGCCGGGGATCGAACCATCAATCGGCTCTACGTCTGAGTCACCGCCGTAGTAGGTCGTCTAACTAAGGAGGTACAACTCACTAACGTAATTCTTCTGAGGGAGACCAGTCAGTAACAGTTAGCAACTTGATTGACTGCTTGATATAGATTAACAATTTGCAGAAACTAACCATATTCATGAATTTGGGTGAAAATATAAGCTTATTGTCTACCGGCGGTCCCCAGGGACCTCCGTGCAGTCAACAGTGTCTCCAGGTAATGCGACACAAAGAGCCTCAGACAGCCAGGGGTGAGAGCAGACGGGAGGGCAGGCAGGTATCAGATCTGTGCAGAACACTGGAACAAAAACACCTACACATCACTTACAGACTGTATTATAATAACATCCAAAACACAAGACTCAGTGGTTTCTGTGACAAGATAATTACTTTCAAACTACAGCGCCTTCAGCGGACTATGGATGAGTTCTAGGTAGCAGCAAGTGCACAAAAAAATGTCTGATTCATTAAACAGTGATTGGATATTCGTTCTCTATAAAATAGAAGTACACAAGTCTTCTCTCTGATCAGAAATGCATTGGGTTTGCAATGATGCTTAAGTGAAGTGTGCTGAGAGCCATAATCTCAGCATAAACAGATTCCACTTCAGTGTAGGACAGGAAGGCAGAGAAGGCCTTGAGCACCTCTTTGTTCCTCCGACTCGTTTGTTATTACCATGGCTGACAGTGTTATCCATCTAACTATGTCCACTCTGCTGAATCCATGGGGAACAACCGCGGCTTCACTGCAGTTTCCATGTCAATACACAAGCTGAAGGAGTCACGTAAATGCTGAAAATGCAGGGCTCAAGTAGACTGGAGTACTTTGGTGTGAGTGCATTGTGCTTCTACCTCATGGCTCCAATTTGGCCACTATCATTTTCATCATGGTATTTTTTTATCCATAATCCATAGTCAATGCTTGTTTGTACCAAGGGCATTGCAGCTGGAAAAAGAGAGTGACCAACTTTGACCTGCAGTTTGGGGAACATCAAACGTAAACAGCTGCCGTAATAAAGAATATATTATATTTTAGTATAATGCTATGGATGTTTCTGTTGGGAACAAAAAGGAGCGTGTTTGGTTATCAGCAAATATGAAACTAAACTATCAACATCAATGAAGTTATTAACATCAATAAGTTCATTAGCAATTACTAATAATAACAGAGCACCACCCTGCGAACAGGGACCAATAACCAAACTATAAATTGAGTCTCAAAATGAGTATTCGCTCAGAATGTTCACAGTCAAAGTGTTCTACACTCGGAGCGAACAGTGAAGGTTGGATTAGAGCACAGGCCACTACATCCAGCTGTTATCACACACATATGCACAAGTAATCACAGAAGACTGCTCTTTAAAATATAACAGAGTTTATTAAATCCAAATAATAAATATCAAAAGCCAAAAAAACACTATCATACAATTATGTGTCTAATACCTAAAATCAAGTGAACAAACTGTGGTAAAAGTATATATATATGTATGTGCATGTATATGGGGGGTGTATGTGTGTAGGGGAGGAGTGAACTACTCAGACAGTGGTAGAATGTAATCTCAAACCGGCTATAAAGTAATAAAATCACAATCTCCAAATCCACTAGCAGTGAGTGATCTCATACAACACGGTTACAGCAGCAGAGAATACACAGTATAACGGGACTCGGCGGTCCACGATGCCTGCACAATAACACGTTCTAAACACTACAGTAACAGTCACGGACTCACGGACTTTGAGGCACGCTCAAAGTCGCTCAGACATTTTGAGCCCTTTATGAACCCTTTCCGTAAGTCACCATTAGATGCAGACTTTGCCTAAGGGAATTACCCACAAATCATTGCAATGTGACGTTAAACACGGGGTAACCAGTGGATACATGGAGACGTAAAAAAAAAGGTAAACAAAGAGGACAGCTCACGTGTGACGGGGCAACCAATCGCCCCGAGGCAGCAGAGCGAAGTGGTCGGGCGGGGGTGTAGGGCTTGACCATGGCCTGGAGATAGGAAGGAGCTGTTCCTTTCACTGCCCTGTAGGCTAGCACCAGAGTCTTAAACTGGATGAGCTCTTACAGGGAGCCAGTGTAGAGAACGGAGAAGGGACGTTGTGTGGGAGAACTTGGGGCGATTGAACACCAGGCGAGCTGCAGCTTTCTGGACAAGCTGCTGTTCACTTAAAGACAAAGTCCATCCTCCTTTCTTTGTTAACACAGAGTTTAATATCGCAGTTGTACAGAACATCGGTGCGGTTCAGTTCCAGCCAGAGGTCCTCCTGCAAACTCATTTGTTGAGTTGTAGATCCACTCGGGTCTCAGCAAAAGATTTCAAAAGCACCGTAGCTTATAAGTGTCCTGCCGTGCTATGGTTTTGTGTTGCTGCCTTGGTTAGCCACCTCAGGTTAACGTAGCGTAGCTCTAAACAGCTGATTATGGATCCAGGCCATTAAAATGGCAGAGTGGCCCCAGTGGACCTAAAGGCAGCTAGGCTCTCTGCAGCACCCATCACAGTTGACAGCATGCAACTTGATTGGAGATGGGCAGCAGCTGCATGAGCAGGTGAAAGAGTTGCTAATGAGGTGGGAGTGGCTAGCAGGCAGAGTGGAGAGGAGGCGGGGTCAATGGAAAAGTACTGAATGGGAGCTGGGTGACTGGGCATGCAGAGCTGTGACACATTTATTGATTTATCTTTATTCATGTAAACTTATACATGATACACTGGTGAGGTTCATTCTGTACACATGACATCTATTATACTTCTGTCCATCCTGATAGAGGGATCCTCCTCTGTTGCTCTCTCTTCCATTTTTTCTACCCGTTCAAGTACTATAACGTGTCAAAGAGAAGCTGTCCATATTTTGCAAAAACTATCAAAACTGTAAAGGTTTGACTTATTTACAAATCAAAGGTACCGATTCTGTGAAAAGACTCAGTCATCACTGCCCTATAGCTATACACTAGGAAGCATATTGAGCTAACACATTCATAGCATATAACACAAAGCACTAGCTAACACACGTCACAGCATAACTGTAAATAGTAAGCTTTACTTCAACACAGTTACATACACTCACATAGCATATACTTGGTTATATCACAGTAAAACATAACTGTAACATACTCATACACTTATTACACGATAATGCTAGTGTAATTACAAGTGAATTCACTTGGCAAGTGGATAGACTCGGCTAAATGGTTCCAGAACACTTAATTGCCACATATCTAATTGGTTCACTGGTTTGTGAAATGGCAATTCAGCAGTGTTGGGGTAGTTACTCACAAAAAGTAACTAGTTACAAGTTACTAGTTACTTCTGAAAATTGTAACTAGATTACTTTACTAGTTACTGCATTTGAAAAGTAACTTCACTACTAGTTACTTTACTTTCCATTTTTTTAAGCAAATGTCCAAATTTACCGCAAAGATACACGGACAAACGTCATGGACAAACATCACGGACAAACATCATGGACAAACATCACGGACAAACATCATGGACAAACATCACTTTATTTTCAATAAAGGGCATCTCTTAGCCTTTCCACATAGTGTATTGTAATTGTAAACATATAAAAGTCAGCCATTCACTTGAACGAACATTAACCCTGTCCACACTGTCTGACCAAAGAAATCCACAAACAGGATACAAGAGGCTATGTATGGTGGGGACATTCAGGTGGGTCAATCAGCAGTAACACATTAAAAACAGGCTTTTGGAAACATGAGACCCCACTAAACCAAATGGGGGCCTACTCCTGAGAACAAAACCAGCTTGTTACAGGAATCATTGTAGTGGTTTAAGAAAAATAGAAACAGAAATGGCACTTTTTCCAATAAAATAGAAACAGAAATGCACTTAACCCAAAAAAATAGAAACAGAAAATGCAATTAAATAAACAGAAAATCCACTTCATCATTGCCTAAATAAACAGAAAGTGCACTTTATCCCATGAAGTTTATACTTTTTCTCTATTCTTCAAAATAGCGATTGTACGCATGAGTAAAAGTCTCTGGAATCTTTTATCCGACAGCCTGTTCCTCCTTGGGGTCAGAACAATACTTCCCAGGCTGAACATTGGTCTAGGTATTGGGAACATGTTTTCCTGTCTGACGTTGGCATGTGAGTGCTAGGTATTTTATCTAGTATTTTTCTAAACCTTGGCGATTCGATAGTGGACAGGGGAAGCATGTCTTCCACGATGTACCCGGCAACTAGTTTGTTAATTTCCTTTTGTGTTACCTTCTGCGCTCCAAGAGCAAGATGCTGGAAAATCTGAGCTTGTTTAGGCGGGGTCGGTTGGTGATGAGCGTCTTCAACTGACAGACTAGCGGGATCTTTCGCCACAAGTTTATCGCCACTGGCTGAACCCTCCTGTCTCCGTCTCCGTCTCATCCATTTTCCCGCTTCCCTCCTTCTACGCACCAGCAGCTACATCACTCAAATCGGTCTCTGTGGCAACGGTGCCCAGACAAGCACACAGGCAGGAAACATGCACGCACCACTAAAAGAGAACTTTTCGGACTGGCAAAAATGTCTTGGGTAACGCAGGAAAGCGCGTTCCTGAGGTCTAGTAAAGTAGTGTAGTTACCAATATTTTGAGTGTAATGCGTTACTTTACTTCGTTACCTATAATAGTAATATCGTTACTGTAATCCGTTACTTTGTAACTCGTTACCCCCAACACTGCAATTCAGTCTAATTGCAAAGTTAGTCTTTTGCCCATATTATTGTTTTCATGATGTCACAGCGCTGAATGCCTTCGAGCATTTTTAACTCTTCTTTTTATTTTAGACAGCAGTGAAATAGTGTAGTCCTCAGTAAGAAATGTGTTGAGAATGTGAGCTTTCTAGCCCTGAGGTGACGGCATTTCACATATTCATGTTGCATTTATTGTTCCAGCTACTGATAGGAGTGAGATCTGTTGATGAACATAGCAGCTAAAGCAGCTCATTACTGATAAGTAATTTTGTAAAAAAATTAACATATGCAAAGTAGCGAGTGACACCTGACTGATTTGTTTCTGAATAAATCCAAGTAACACTAGCAGAACAGAGACACCTGGAGGTTCTCAGGTCATTATAGGTGTTTCTATAATGTATCATTTTATCAGCTGCAGGAAACCTGAAATGTTTAGAAATTTAGACCCAATAAACCAATATGTACCTCCCAAATCAACATTAGTTGGCTTAATCTGTTTAACGAATTGAAATGTGGTGAAGCTATTTATGTCCATGCAGTAAAAAAAGGTTCCCCTCCAAAATAATTGGTTGCACTACACCCTTGAACTTTACCAAAACGCCTTAACAGTTCAGAGGCAGACCAGAAAGCCCTTGGTGTGTCTGTTTTAAATCCTGTTGACAGCCAAGTGTTCCTCCACAGAGGGACAGCCTGCTTACGCAAACACTCTAATTTGGGTGGAATAAACCCTAGAACAGAAACAAAAATGAGGTGGCATTTTAGACGGATAACAACATCTCAATGGCTGTTCAGTAATCCACACACACTACAGGAAGTAATCAAGACGTAACAATATCCTGTTATGGTCTTATTCAGGTTAATATATTTATTTGAAGTTTTGATATTCTGCAATTGAGCCTCTCTGCTGCATCTAACAAAAGCAAAACAAAATATTCCAGTCTAATTAATTAACAGAATGAATAGCAATCCTTCTTTGCCTGATCTGTGGTTGGTTAAGAGGAAGACTAGATGAGCAGTATTTTAGAGGCCCAACCCCTCATCCAAAAAGAAAAACATTGACGCTGACTAAATTCATTTACAGGACTTTTCATACACAGACTGGCACAATAAAACAAAAAGAGCTAGTGGTGTTTCTTCATGTTGTTAAAGGTCTGTTTACATCCGAAATGTTTGCAGACATCACAGTAAAAACTCCTTTAATTGGAGATCATTTTAGCTGAATTTCAGAAACAACAGAAACAAAGTCCCCTCTCTCCTCCTCCATCGTCGATAACCTATCTTCCCATGCCTACCAACTTTACACTCGCCACAGCTTCAACGACCTGTGCAACAGGCAGGGAGCCCTGCTTTCTTAGGAGGGCTTCTTTTGGGGATCTGCAAGGCCCAAGAGCCGCAGTGGATCCTCAACTAAGCCTTCCCCAAACCGCTAAACTCTCACCCTGGCTTAATCTCCCTCAACGCTCCAAATAATCGATGAAGGTTTGCCCTCGGCTGAGGCGGGGTCCTAGCTTATGAATCCTGATTTATGATTGGCAGATTTTTAATTTCACCCTTCAATAATGTTTGTCAACAGACCTGAAATGGATGGTCCAAAAGTGACAGGTTGGGGCTTTAACTCAGGCTGTTATTATTGTGCTTTGTCCTTCAGTTATTTCATCATCTATCATTTCCATATTTTCTGTGGCTTATTTTTTATTCTCCTCACAAATACAACTGTTTTATTATTTCTGAAAGCACATTGTATTATCAGAGTCGGCGTGGCTGTTGACAAAATGATGTGCAGTGGCCTTTAGGCAGATGTACTGTAGGTGCTCAGGACATTAAACATCCGTCTTCCTGCTCCTCTGGCATTAATAATTTACCAAAACTAAATCCTGTTGACAGCCAAGTGTCTTCCTCCACAGAGGGACAGCCTGCTCCCACATACTCTTTCTCTGCAGTCGGGTGGGAATAAATGAGATAAACAGAGATGAAAATGAGGGGGCAGAGGATAATGAAACCGGGGAATAATATAAACCAGGCAACGTTTGGTTAAACTTTTACCTTTAACTTTCACCAAAGCCCTACCTTGATTATTAAAGGTACTGTGAGGAACTTTTAACTGGCCTCTACCCCAACATGAAGAGAACTCTGTTGGGAAGTTTAGCAGATGACCCTACCTTCATTGGCCAGATTACAAGCGATGATGAGACTTCATATAGAGAGGAAATCTATAATCTTGCTGAGTGGTGCTCAGAGAAAAACCTGCTGCTCAACGTCAGTAAAACACTCAAATTCAGAGCCGGCCCTTTGGCTGTCTTTGGCCCGCGGGACTCAATGGTTAATCAGGAATTAACGTTGGTGAATGTGTGCGAGCATCAGCGTCACTGCAATGTGTTGGCGATGCAGAGCGGGCACGGACCTCTGAGGCTTTGCTAGCTAAGCTGCAAAATCAACATGCTCAGAAGATGTTGGTTCTCTTTGGATCGACCTACATATGTGAACAAACATTCTCCGTGATGAAGTTTAACAATCCAGATCCTCTCTCACTGACGATCACCTGTCAGCTGTCCTTCACATATCACCTCACACATTCAACCTGACTTCACTGCACTCGTTCACTGAACCGACAAACAGAAAATTAGGTAATTGGACTACAAACAATAGTGATAAAAGTACTAATTTATCAGAAACATGATCCCTGTCAGATGTCAGTGTTTTACTATTGTATATGGATATTACACAGTGGTGGGCCGTCAGGGCCTGCAAAGCCTTCTCTGCTGGCCTAAACAGAATCACAAAGTTATAGCTATTTTGTAATTTAATAATATTTCTTAAATACACTACATGTATTATAATTTATAAAAATATTTTTCCCATTATCTTATTTTATCATTGCACAGCTACTGTCTTCCTCAGTTGCTCTGCTTCCAGTGCAGCTTGTTTTAAGTAGAGCTTTTATCCAATCAGATTTCACCTCTGTGTCTCTAGGTAAGAAGAGAGGCCCGAGGCCTGCAGACTCACAAGTGAATCCATGTGCAGTTCAAGTGAATGGGGACGATATTGTTGATTGTCATAGTGTTCAACCAATCAGATCTTTAGTTTGACATGTTGGGCGTATTCTTTGACGTGTCAGAGCCTGCTAGCTGGCCTACAAGTACGTCAGCATTAACGTGCAGCTAGCTCAGCATTAACGTGCGCCGTGATTGGTCAATGGGCTAGCATGACTGTTTTGAAGCTGAAGCAGCTTGCAAAAGTTAGTAGTAGTAGTAAGAGTTCAAGTTGAAAGATATGTAAGAAGTTACGACATTGACATGACATTTTTAGCGTTTTGCTTGGTGTAGATTTTTTTTTTTTTAACCTAGCTTTGTTTTTTTAACACTCAATGGCTGAAGGAGGAGAAACGGATTTCTCAAGGACATTTCAGGAAAAGCTGGACAAGATCGGTCAACCCCACAGCTAGCAGCCCTGACCCAGCATAGAAAATAATTTGTACGAACGGTATTTCAGCATCGGAGAAGCGTTGCACATTTTATGGCTGGGAATGCGTTTTATTTGCAACTGAGCGTCTTAGTGTTTGGAGCTGTTTGGAGCTACGCTACGCTAACCAAGGCAGCAAAACAACACCATAGCACCACAGGACACTCACAAACTACGGTGCTTTTGAAAACTTTAGCTGAGACCCGAGTGGATCTACAACTCAAAGAACACGTTCGCAGGAGGACCTCTGGCTGGAACGGAACTGAACCGATGTTCTGTACAACCGCGGTATTAAACTCCGTGTTAACAAAGAAAGGAGGATGGACTTTGTCTTTAAGTGAACAGCAGCTTTGGTAAGTGAAGTGCTTTTGTGTTTTACATCTGCAGTAACTACTGTGTTCATTTGTCTATGTTGTCGTTTTTATGATATGGTTAATATTGTTCCCTCTGATGTGAATAATAGTTGAATGGCTCGTGTTCTTTAGTGTGTGGTGGAATATTGTTTGAGCGCCGCAGTGTTGCTGGATTGATTTGTTGCTTTGTTGTCATATAAATATATGTGACTGGTTCTTGTGTGTTTGTTCTTGTCATTGTGTTAATTACATTGATTCTGACTTGTCCGTTAATGACGAAGCATCCCGTCATCGCGGGGTTAGGGTCGGACATTTGATTCTCTGTTTGGGGTTTTGTTTTCTTTAACAAAGCAAGAATGATGGTCTGGAGAAATGGGGATTATGTGGCGATTGCTTTAGCCCTGTTTGAATCAGTAGGGAACAGCTAAACGCTGTGGGGAGAATGTAGCGTGTTTGCTGCTAGTGTTTTCTGCTTTTCTTCCGGGGTCGGAGTGTCAGACAGTTGTCTGTTACGTCATGTGGGTTGCCAGTTTGAGCAAAGTCCACAAAACATTATATTTCCCACAATTTAAGCTTCTGCATTTTCCAAATGCACTAGTATTATTCAAACGTATGTTTGGTTCTTAAGCCTCGTACTGAACGGTTTAATACAAATACGTGTATTGTTACACCCCTAGAAACAAATAACCGTAGCTGTGGCGTCATGAGGTTATTAGGACAGCACTGAAGGTCCAGGTATAAAATGCACAGCCCACGACTGATATTACATATGTATATTTGTTTGGATAATTTTTTTACGGTGGATTTACAACAGTGTCTTAGAGTATTTCATAATAACTGTAACAAACAGTTAAATATTCATCCTTCGCACGTAAATTAACAGGTAATGCCGTCGGTTAACCATAGCGGCAGATAACTGTAATATTAAGTGGTGGATATATGCTTCTCGATACAAGTTCAGTGAGTCACGATGAACATCGTACTGTTAATTGTAGGCTAATGTTTCTGCGATGATGATAGCACAATGATAGAACATTGATTAATCAAACTGCTCATAGCCCACTAATAATTTTTGAGTGAGAAGACGTGACCGGCTGTTCCTGAAAGGGACTTTGGACAGGACAGCTTCAGTTCATCCTTCTGAGCAGAGCCATGTGGAGAAAGCTACACTTATCACCAGAAACTGACAGTGTCCAGTATTGTTTTCATGATTATTGAACTGTTAACATCTCAGATAATGTTTCGTTTGGTCTGTTTCATTACATCAGGTTGCTGAAATTGGAGAAGAAAGTTCTGTAACGTTAGCTAGCTCAAGCTCAAGTTGCTGTAGTAACGTTAGCTAGCTAACAGCATAGCCAGCAAAGTTAATGTAAGAAAAGTTAATCGCCAATTAGTGTGAAGATGTAACGTTGTTTACCTAACTGTGTTTATTTGTGTTATTATAGAGCTGACTGTAGAACTGCAAACCAGAAGGAAAGGGATGATGTTCAAAAGGGAGTGGAGACCTGGAGTTGCTAAAGTGTGTCTCTAAGACGATGGAGAAGTGAAGCCGTCAAATCCTCTCACTCCTTCTCTTTCTCCTTTACACTGTCATGTAGCTAATGCAGGTCACATTTACATGTGAAAAAAGTGTGTAATTATACATTTTTCTTCTAAACATGCGGTACCGCTTTAGTTTTAAAATATACATGTAAATGTTTTTGTTGTTGTAGGGAATTAAATGCAAAAGTAGCAGATCTTATTTACCCTTTGTAAATTAATGGTAAAATGCTGGTATATACTGTACAATTACGGTAAAAAGCAGTCCAACAATCACATATTGTAATTCAATATTCAATAAAATACTGTTAAAATAACTTACAGTAGATTCACTGTAAAATAACAGTAAGTCACTGGCGACTCTGCTGCCATTATTTTACAGTGAAATTGTGAATGAGCCGATTGTTGATTTTAGGAAAAAGGAGATCAAGACCAACACCCCTGTTCACACATCACACATCAGTGGAGCGTAGGTGAAGCAAGTGAACAGTTTTAAGTTCCTGTGAATCAGCATCACAAACAACCTGACATGGTCATAAAACATCTCCATCTTGGCGAAGAAAGCTTCTTTAATTAAGGAAACTTAAGAAGGCAAAATTCCTATGCCAACTTCTTGTTAACTTTTACAAAGGAGCAAAAGCGCAACAGAGGCATCAGCTTCCGTACCACCAGACTTCAGAGCAGCTTCTTTCCCCTTTCATTCACCACCCTCTACATTAAAAAATTGTTTAGTTGTACAACACTGTTGTACAATGACAATAAAAAAACCTTGTAACATGACCAACATGAGTGAACAAGACCATCAGCAAGAAGATTGGCTGTTTCTATATTGTTATTCTTAATACCTGTCGTCGGTGGCACTATGTCGGATTCCGCGCAAAATCAGACAAAATCATGCAGGAAACTCCTTGAGCTCAGACTCCAGCTGGGCTCTTAAACAAAGATCCGGCTTCATTGCCGCCTTTGACCTGCAGTCATAGGACGGTCGTGAGGTGGAGAGCTCCACGCCTGGCAACAGCGGCTCCTGCTCCGGCCCCCACTGAGAGTCAGAAATGGACACTACACTGCTGGAGGCCCAGGCCATTTTGTTGGGCCCGCTGGAGGGAAGGGAGGCACAAGAGAACCAGGACTGCGCGGGGAAGACTCTCAGACCCTGCTGAAGTAAAATGAGACCTTTTCTAAAGGGACTCTGATGCTCGGAAGTCACTTTTGTCCACAGGGATTACAGGCACATAACATCTATTTAATCTATGCAAACAGTGTACTAAAGACTAATAAATAAATCTGTTTTACATGAGAATAATGTGAAATGGAAAAAAGTGACATGTAGACATCATATAAAATATCTGCAAGTGTATTGAATTCTTTAAAAGCCAATGTGCAGACTGCCTGTTTCCAAGAGACAAAATGAATAAACAGGAGTTTCTAAATCAAGTGAATACCTCGCTGTCATAGCGACAGCGAGTGGAGTAGTGTCGCCCCCCCCCCCCCTCCCAGGCTTTAAGCCGATAACGGGAGGCACTGTTGCATGTAACTGGCACTATACACCCTCCCTCCATGAATTATACATGGGTATCATTGTATCTGCAGAAAGGCAGCCTCGCTTGCGCCCTGCTGAGGCTGGATACCCGCTGCTAGAGGAAAGCGGTGGTGGAGGTGGATGGAAAGCTGAATGATTCACCAAGTGAAGTGAACACAAAGGTGGGAGAAGCAATCAATCTGCCAACAAATATGGCACATACGGTGAGCAGTTGTGGAAACAAGAGGAAGAGAGGGAAGGACACATACTGAGCTACAAAATCCATTCAAATAAAAGCATGACTGAGCAGTGGATGACATTAGTGGCAATCTTCATAGGCTTCGTCAAGGGGAAGTAAATCATGCAAATACATTTCTCCCTTTGTCCCACTACTCAAACGCAGACTGGCCAATCATTGTGCAGCATCGGCCAAGTCCGACCAAGGTCCGACAACTAAACGGCTGTGCTCCATGGACTCTGTCACGGGGCATGGTGGAGGATTCAAACGCAGACCAGGCAGAGTATCATGAAGGTGGTATTTATTGAACAGACAAACACAGGAAACGTACCAGAACACAACGGGGAGTCCAAGCAACAGACAAGAGATAAGGGGGTAAATCCAGTAGGAACAGAACAGGACAGGCAGGCAGACGGGGAGACCGGGAACAGGACGAGCAAAATGGGCAGGTAGGCATGAAGCAATGATCTGGCAGTGAATGTGTGTGAGGCAGGGGTTTAAATAGTGATGAGAACAGGTGAGGGGAGTTGTGCTGATGAGAGGGAAGTGCTTGATTAATGATCCGAGGCAGGTGAAGGGAATTTAGACTGACAGGTGTACTGAATAAACTGATTAGATGAGTGAGGAGGGTGTGGAGCTAGACCCAACATCGAATAGGGTGGGTGGAGGGGGTCCGGAGGAGGGACGGCTGGATGGAGGGCTCTGGGGGACGGGGCAGGAGTGCGCTCGGCCGGGAAGAAGGGATCCGGACACAGGACCTCGGGTGGGCGACATGACTGCCGGAGTTGCTCTGGACCCAGGAGCTCAGGCGGACGGCCCGACAGGCAGAAGGGCTCAGGACACAGGATCTCGGGTGGGCGACCTGACTGCCGGAGTTGCTCTGGACCCAGGCTCTCGGGCGGACAGCCCGACGGGCAGAAGGGCTCAGGACACAGGATCTCGGGTGGGCCGGACTGGGAACACTGCAGCTCGGACCGGGGCTCAGGGGAGCCGGACTGGGGAGACCAGGGCTCAGGGGAGCCGGACTGGGGAGACTGGGGATCAGCCAGGGAACAGGTCTCCAGAGGCTGGGGATCAGCCGGGGAACAGGTCTCCAGAGGCTGGGGATCAGCCGGGGAACAGGTCTCCAGAGGCTGGGGGTCAGAGACTGGTGATCGCAGGCATTCGGCAGCGGGGTCAGGAACTGGTGATCGCAGGCATTCGGTAGCAGGGTCAGGAACTGGAGGTCGCTGCGGCACGGAGGCGGCAGCGGCAGGAACTGGAACCGGCTGCGGCTCGGAGACGGCAGCGGCAGGAACTGGAAGAGGCTGCTGCACGGAGACGGCAAGGCTCAGCCAAATGGCAAAGCCTGCCAACAGTTGGTTCAACTCATTGGTGGTTGCCTGGTCCGGGAGCGACTGCGGCTCGAAGGGGGCGACAGGGGCCGAAGCTGGATGGGGTCGCTGCAGATCCGAGGCGACGGCGGCAGGAACTGGAGGTCGCTGCGACTCGCCGGCGGCAGGATCTGGAGGTCGCTGCGACTCGGAGGCGGCGGCGGCTGGGACTGGAGGTCGCTGCCGCCATGAGACGACTGGAACTGGAGGTCGCTGCCGCTCGGAGACGGCGGCGACTGGAGGTCGCTGCTGCTCGGAGACTGCTGCGACTGGAACTGGAGGTCGCTGCTCGGAGACTGCTGCGACTGGAACTGGAGGTCGCTGCTGCTCGGAGACGGCGGCGACTGGAACTGCAGGTCGCTGCTGCTCGGAGACTGCTGCGACTGGAACTGGAGGTCGCTGCTCGGAGACTGCTGCGACTGGAACTGGAGGTCGCTGCTGCTCTGAGGCAGCGGCCGGGTCCGGGGACAGCTGTGGCACTGAGGCGGCGGCGACCGCCGGGTCCGGGAACAGCTGCGGCGCTGAGGCGGCAACTGGAGTCGGTCGGACCGCCGACAGGACACGGGGAGCAGGAGTCAGTCGGACCGCCGACAGGACACGGGGAGCTGGAGTCGGTCGGACCACTGACAGGACACGGGGAGCTGGAGTCGGTCGGACCGCCGACAGGACACGGGGAGCTGGAGTCGGTCGGACCGCCGACAGGACACGGGGAGCTGGAGTTAGCTGCGGCCCAGTGGAGACAGAAACAGGGGAACGCTGCGGCCCAGCGGGAACGGGGGATCGCTGCGGCCCAGCGGGAACGGGGGATCGCTGCGGCCCAGCCGGAACGGGAGTCTGACCCTTCCTCTGTTTCTGCCTCCTACGGGGGTGGAATGGGATGTCCATCATGTCATGGTTCGCCTTCTGGATACTCAGAGGACCTCCCAAGGCCAGACGGGTTCCCGCAAACTGTTCGTGCCACTCAGGGGAAAAACGCTCAAAACATTGGTCCACTGAGTCCACTGAGTCCACAAAGTCGCGGTTTGCCTCTTGGACACTCCGAGGCCCTCCAATGGCCAGGCGGGTTCCCATAACCTGAGTATACCACTCCGGGAGACGGCACTCCACACTGTGGTCTGCTGAGTCCATTTGTGGCCAGATCATTCTGTCACGGGGCATGGTGGAGGACTCAAACGCAGACCAGGCAGAGTATCGTGAAGGTGGTATTTATTGAACAGACAAACACAGGAAACGTACCAGAACACAATGGGGAGTCCAAGCAACAGAACAGGACAGGCAGGCAGGCAGGCAGGCAGGCAGGCAGGCAGGCAGGCAGGCAGGCAGGCAGGCAGGCAGGCAGGCAGGCAGGCAGGCAGGCAGGCAGGCAGGCAGGCAGGCAGGCAGGGAACAGGACGAGCAAAATGGGCAGGTAGGCATGAAGCATGAAGCAATGATCTGGCAGTGAGTGTGTGTGAGGCAGGGGTTTAAATAGTGGTGAGAACAGGTGAGGGGAGTTGTGCTGATGAGAGGGAAGTGCTTGATTAATGATCCGAGGCAGGTGAAGGGAATTTAGACTGAGGGAGTGACTGACAGGTGTACTGAATAAACTGATTAGATGAGTGAGGAGGGTGTGGAGCTAGACAAAGACACAGAACACAGAAGGCAAAGCCTAATCATGACAGACTCTCATCGTTTAAGATGTTTTTCATTTTTAGGCTGGTGTTGTGGATTTTGAGCTAGTCAAGATTAAAAGTTGTATAATAGGTATACTCGTTACTTTGAGAATTTGGACTGAATTTTTGACTGTTGCGCTGGCTGACTGTGATGACCTAAAATTGGGTTCTTTGACCAGAAATAATTATTTTGCAATGGCCTCTGTTGTGCACCATCTCCAACACAGAAGCAGAGGATAAAAGCCAAGATTATATGCTGATCGCCCCAACCTAATTGAGCATTACTTCACTGATGAGCTTTATTAATGGCACAGATTTCGTCGACAGGACATGGGTGTCGTCTGCAATATTCTTCATCCATATCTAGAACGGGCCACTCTGAGGAGCCATACCTTGACTGTGGAAGAGCAGGTGCCGATAGCATTACGCTTCTATTCATTTGGTTTGTTTTATAAAGTGATTGGGGATGGACTGGCCATTACTAAATCCACAGTGGGTCGTGTGTTGCATTCTGTGTCATCTGCCTTGGCCGGTGTTCTGGGTCTATTTGTCAAATTCCTTGATAACGAAGATGAAATAACCCAGACAAAGAGGACATTCCACACCATCGGTGTAATCGGATGCACACATGCATATTCAAGCACCTCATGCAAGGAAATGGGAGTTTGTGAACAGGAAGAGGCGCCACAGTATCGATGTACAGCTTGTGGGAAATGCAGACCTCATTATCACAAATTGTGTCGTGTGGTGGCCAGGGTCGTACATGATGCCTGTATTTTGAAACATTGCAGTCTGTATCAAAAGGTTACAGCACACTGCTCCAGATGGCTGATGACCCCTTTTGCCACTGTAACTTGTGACTCACAGCAGAGGTACAACAATGTTCATGGCATCTCAATGGTGTACTGAAGCGTAGATTTGCCTGCTTGAACTATCTCTGTGTGGAGCCACAGCAAGCATGCTACATAATCTGTGCCTGCATTGTGCTACACAACATACCACAAAGAAGGAGAGTGCCTTTGCATTGATGGACCTCCTCTCTGTGCAAAAGGCCCTAACCTGTCGCCACCATCGCCACCACTGCAGCAGCAGCAGCCTGATGGACCAGCTGGAAGAGCAGTGCGAAACACCATGGTGAATCACGTCTTTGTGGCACATTCGTAGTGAGCAAGATTATTGTATTTGTTTGTGTACCATGGTACCCCCACCATTACTTTTATGATTATGTAAATTATTTGGTAAAACAGTAGAAAAGTCACCTGCTTAAGCCCCAAATGTTTTCATCGCACACGTGTGCCTTAATACAGAAATTACCCAATTTGTTCATTCAGTTGCGGTGATAATAACTGTTTAACATTTTGTTGTATTGCCATCAAATTTGGTACATGTTTATTTTCATTGCTCTAATGTGTAGCCTACCTTGATGGCTTTTTTAAATTATGTTGATTTTACTTATTGAATTTATTGTTCCTAAAGGCAAGCCACATGAGGTCGGCTTTTATACTGAAGTGAAATGGAATGAAAATTCAGTCACGTTACAGGCCGAACCTCTAATGATGGCACAGTGAGAAGTGTGCTAACCCAGTATGTGACTCAACTGTTGGTCACCCTTTCTGAAATGCCACCATGTGACAGAATTTGGGGCTCAATATTTTAGTTGTCAGGGTCTAAAGCTTGAAGTTTTGAATACAAGATATGGGCTGCAATAATAGTAACAGCAACAGTAGAGGAATAACAATGTAAACAACATGGATGTACGGCATTGGGTTAATAATGTTATAGTGTAATATGAAATGTGCTGTTCATTATCATTACCAATGAACATGGCACTGACCCCTGTCAGAATAAAGTCCCAATAACTGTAACGATAAGCGAAAATTATATTTCAAAATGCTCACGATGGCCTTGTAAGTCACATGAAATCTTTCAGTGGGACAGATCTGGCCAGCTGGCCGTATTTTGCCAGGTCTACCTCTACTGACATTGACATTTTAACCAAATTAAGATTTTATTTGTGTAATAAGAGCTGTAGAATTGATAAAACCCCAGATGAGAGGGTCATATATACAGCTAATGTGTCAGGTGATAGTTTGCAAAGCCAACAATGCATTGATGTTGTCTCTGGAGTTGGTGAGTACAAATTCTGAGCCTCTTTCCTCCTCCAAGGCCATGTCCTCTTTCAGATCCGCAAAGACGTCAACAGAGTGAAATCACTCTGAATTTGCGGCTGTGACTCCAAAGACCTTCGCAGTGGGAGTGAGTGACAGGTGGGCGACACAGTGAGAAAGTCTGCCTGATGCAGAGGGTCTAAAGCAACCTACACAGTGTGACACACACATTAGTGTACTGTGAGTCGCATTGAGCACAGGCTGGTCTCCTGGCTCCACCAGGACGGAGCCATCAGTGGTAGATAATATAAGATATACTTTATTACTGCTGCATCACACAATACACTTGCCAGCATCACAATCCACATGCAGGCATAGAACATAGATGCAGTGCAGAGGTAAAGGGGGGAGAATGTGCAGGGGGTACAGTTCTTTTTGTTCCTTGTTGAGTTCCCAAACATAAAATGTTACAAATGCAACGATTTATGGCAGATGAATGGTGAAACTCCGTCATAAGACATACATGAACATTCATCACCAGGAAGGACTCATAGATCACTCCTTGATTGAAACATTAACAGAAGTCTAGAATTAGGTCACTTTCATGAAAACCAGTGCAGATTTGTGTTTCTCTATGATGCAGGTGTTACATTGGGCAAGTCTGTGCAAGTTGATTTTGATAGCGTACTAACATGAAGCCGATGAGAAAAGGCATGTTTAAACGGCACCACTAGCTCCTGAATTGGGAAAGGGTTGTGTTGTAATGGAGGTAGAGTGTTGCAGTGTAAGTCATAAAACCCGGAAATGAGTCGACATCGTGTGCACTTCCGGTTTCCATGTGTCAAAGTCAATGTTTTTTTTAAATGGGTTTTTAGTTTGTCTGAAAAAAAGGTCTGTGGTTAAAACTAGATTAAGATCTTTTTATGTTTTGACAATGTAAGTTGTAAGCACATAAGATTTACTGGGCAAAACCACTGCTATGGTTCTTTGAGGATTCCGCAGTTGCCTTGGGCCGAGGTGTCTCATTATTTAAGGGAAATTCAGTAATCAGTCATTCTGAATTTGCAGAATTGTCAAAGTTTGTTTGCCAAATGAGTTGCAACTCGCCACAACCTGCATTTGACCATGACCCTATCAATCTCATTCCGAGCCCGACAACCATCCAGGGCAGTACTCTGACAATGTTCATATGCATGTTGCACACATAGACTGTCCAAATATTTTTGACATGGAAATATATGTATGCATGTTAATTCCACTGAATTTGTCCACCGACTGACTAAGTTAGGTAACAATCTGCTGAAACATTGAAGCCAAACCCAACAAACAATCAGGATTGTTGTTTAAACAGAATTTCTGCAGCAGAATGTTGCTGTTCTTCGAGGGGTAAGGAATCCTGCCTGCTACACATAACAGCATGCAATATTCATAGCCTTGTACCATATGATGCATATAAATGATGCATCAGTTATGCTACAGTACCAACTGTAATTCTGGAGAGCCAGAAGTGTTAATCATTCCTCCTCCCACTGCATGTATTAATACCTCGAATACGTGTGTTTCACATGGTAGTATGTACTGCATGTAATGTATGTTCTCATGATCATTTTTATATCTGTACATTTTAGTTTCACAAATATGTAAAGCTGATCTTAATATATTATTCATATCATATGTTTTACTATTACATTATCATTGACTTCATTTCTATTCTTGAATCACTGCAAATCTAGTTTCAGTTTTCTTTTTTCATTTTCAAGCTTTATTGTCACATACACATTCATACAGCATCAAATTAAATTCTTAGATGCCTAGCTCCCTAACTAGTGCCATACAACACACATACTGCTACAGTGCTATTCAATATGTTTTATGAGTGTGCATCAAAGTTGGCAACACAGTACAAAGAACATTTACATTTAAAGTATGAAAGAAAATGACATTGTAAAAAATATATATGAACCAACAGAACATATGCAATGTTGCTAGTGATCATGTGGTCTGATCACAGTACTGAACTGGGAGAGAGGTAAGGCATTTCCCCCAAAATGTTTTTCTTTAATGTGACAATTTGAAAACACTTTACAAAGTGCTATATTATTTTCTTGAAAATAAACCAAAAAAATAAAAAGAGAACCAGCATTGAGATACATTATAAAAACGGATAAGGGATTTGGAACTACTATGACATCCAATGTGTCAACAAGAGAACAATACTGTCTATAACGCCGACACTCTCTAAGCCATATTGAAGCTGAAGGAACGCTTCTCTGTCTTTGAACAGTGAATAAATTAAAACACAGCAGACATTAACGAGGTAAAAGAGGAGATGAAAATACTTGTATTTCAAGACAAAAGAGACTGAGGACAAGATGGAATCTGCGTCTCATCAGCCTCCTGGAAAAAGAGAATGTCTGAGATGAAATCCTAATGGTACGGAGCAAGATTGCACTCTATATATATATATATATATATATATATATACATATCAGTGGTGGGCCATCAGGGCCTGCAAAGCCTTCTCTGCTGGCCTAAACAGAATCACAAAGTTATATCTATTTTATAATTTAATAATGTTTCTTAAATACACTACATGTATTATAATTTATAAAAATATTTTCCCCATTATCTTATTTTCTCATTGCACAGCTACTGTCTTCCTCAGTTGCTCTGCTTCCAGTGCAGCTTGTTTTAAGTAGAGCTTTTATCCAATCAGATTTCACCTCTGTGTCTCTAGGTAAGAAGAGAGGCCCGAGGCCTGCAGACTCACAAGTGAATCCATGTGTAGTTTAAGTGAATGGGGACGATATTGTTGATTGTCATCGTGTTCAACCAATCAGATCTTTAGTTTGACATGTTGGGCGTATTCTTTGAGTGTCAGAGCCTGCTAGCTGGCCTACAACTACGTCAGCATTAATGTGCAGCTCAGTTTTCAGGTGCAGCTCTGCAGTGAGGTGCAGCATGTGCTGTGATTGGTCAGTGGGCGAGCATGTGACTATTGTGAAATGAAATTTAAGGTAGCCAGCAGAACTTAGTTGAAGTAGTAAGAGTTCAAATTGAAAGATATGGAAGAAATTATGACATTTTTCGCATTTTGCTTGGTGTAGATTATTTTCTTTTTTACCTAGCTTTGTTTTTTGTGGGATTAAACTCTTTGTCAACAAAGAAAGGAGGATGGAGTTTGTCTTTAAGTGAACAGCATTCGGTAAGTCAACTGCGTTTTTTTTTTTACATCTAATATCTGAATGGCCCTCGAGTGTTTAGCAGAATGCGTGTTGCTGCAGGTCTGCTGGATTGATTTGTTGCAACAACGAACTCACAAGAACCAGTCACATATATATGTGACTGGTCATTGTGTTAATTATATTGATTTGGACTAATCATTGTCCGTTAATGACGAAGCATACCGTCATGTGCAGAGTTATTGTCCAGACAATTGAATCTGTTTGGGCTGTTTTCTTTAACAAAGCAAGAATGATGGTCTGGAGAAATGGGGATTGTGTGGTGATTGCTTTAGCTCTGTTTGAATCAGTAGGAACAGATAAACGCTGCGGGGAGAGTTCGTAGCTTGTGTGCTGCTGTTGTTTTCCTGCTAAGCTAGTTTAGCGTAGCCTCCCAGAACACACGTGCGGTGACTCAGCTGTGTTTTTTTTTTTTTTTTTTGTTCCGGGTTCAGAGGTCACAGCCCGTTGTCTCCTACGTGAGCGCAGTCCACCGAAAACATTATATTTCCCACAATTTAAGCTTCTGCATTTTCCAAATGCACTAGTATTATTCAAAGGTATTGTTCGGTTCGTAAGCCTCGTACCGAACGGTTTAATACGAATACGTGTATTGTTACACCAATAGAAACAAATAATAACCGTAGCTGTGGCGTCATAATGAGGTTATTAGAAGATGGTTCAACTGTAGTAGGACAGCACTGAAGGCCCAGGTATAAAATGCACGGCCCGCCACTGATGTATATATATATATATATATATATATATATATATATATATATATATATATATATAAATACATAGAACAGTTAAAAATGTTGATCCTTGGTATCTAGTGTCCAGAGTAATCCTAGTCTTTTGAACATCTGTGGAAACAATTGTTTGCATTGGAAAAATAATAGAAACAATATCTTCAATCAATCTTTAAAAAAAGATAGCTATGAATTAAAATCCCTCTGATATTGAGAATAACACTTTTCAATTGTGTTCTGATTTATATAGTTCCAACCATAACCAAACAGAGATTGAGATATTTATCAATTAGAGAACTTACCCCACACATATCTAATGAATGGACTGCGATAGCCTCAAAATCTGAAATTCTTGCTGCTGTTAGCAAAATGGGAAAAGGAAAATATCAAGGAATAGGTGTTCTTTCTATTGAATTTTAAATATGTGTTTTTGGAATATTTTTGAAACTCTGCTTTTCAATATGTTAAAATAATGTAGGGAATGATCACACTGCTCCTCAAACCAGATGAAGATCGTCTTTCGATAGATAATTGGAGACCAATATCATCACTAAATGTAGACTATAAATAATCTAAGTAATCTTTGCCAGACCCTTGAGAAAAGGTTTGAGTGAAATCATGAATGAAACTCAAAGCAGCTCCATGGTTAATCGTCACATCATTTGTTAGGCTGATTCTCGATCTAACTGGTTCCACTGAATGTGTAGAATCAGATGCTTTCATTTGACCAGTTCCTGTTTAGGTCACTTCAAACTTTTGTCTTTGTTAAGACAGTCATCTGCAATGTTAGAATGCTATAAAGACAGTAGCTGTGTCATGCTATATCCGAATAGCACCGAAAGTCAGCTTACCAGTTCTACATCTTTTTTTATATAGTTGTTGAATTGCTCTCAATTCTTACTTTACAATGTTACTTTACAATCATCTTCAAGGTTTAAGCTTTTTTGTGAGGGAGATCAGAATAACTCAACATTAAATTGAGAAAGTACTCAATAAGATAACATCCTTCTCTCTGGCATAAGGCCTAAAACTTCATGTTTCAAAATGTAAAATCTTATGTCGCTTCTGTTACGGTCGGTTTGTTCTGGACCCAAACGCAGACACCAGGACGGCAGAGTAGGTGAGGAAAAGGGTTTTATTTGGTTTTGTCTGTGGAGCCGGAGGAGCATGCAGGTGGAGCAGCGAGGCGGTGTGAGCGGCTGGCTGCGACGTGGCACGGGAATCGCTGAGGCAGAGGGAAAACACAAGTTAGCTGAAAAGTCATAAAGGTTAACTTGCTCCAGGAAAAATGGTTTAGCTCAACAGGAGCCGAGGTTATAGCTACCACTGAGCTGAAGGAACAATCTGGCGATGAGACTGCAGGAAGCCGGGGTATTTGAGCTGACGGTGATGAGGTCTAACTGAGGTAAACAGGTGAGGAGATGAGCCGCGGTGCCAGATGATTGCAGCCGCGCTCAAGCCACACACACATACACACACACACATACACACACACAGAGACACACACACACACACACACACACACACACACACACACACACACACACACACACACACACACACAGAGACACACACACACACACACACACACACACACACAGAGAACAGAGGGGAGACGAGCTGAGGTCACAGCGGAGCCGTGACAGCTACAACATAGCGGAAACTTTATTATGTGATTTACTCGTTTTAAAAATGTTCAATACCTTGGAATTTATAGTTCCAAAAATCTTAATGGACAGGAAAATGATTTCAAGCCCAAAATACAAAAAAACGAACTAACTAAAACTAAGTTATATTCAACATGTGTCTTCAAGAGGATTTGTCCTCGCAGAGTTCTTATGAGTAAAACATTTGGTATCTCTAGATTTGTTTACCCTGCCCTCTGTTTTTATCCAACAATCCCTCTGTGAGGAAAAATGAACACTTAAAAAATGAAATGCCATCATATAAAAAGAGGAGATTTTAGCAGGTCCGAGAGGCGAAGGTGGCATGGAGATACCGGACCTCATGGAAGAGAAATGTACCCCCGAAATGAAACGCTTAAAAGGAGACTTGCAAGCTCCAGAATCAGTTTGATACTTCACACCACAAAATACAAACTATATTACTTTGTAGTTATGATGACACAAAATGAAATTTCAACAGCAGGTTGCTACGGCAGCACAACTATGCTTTATTCACAATGTTTCTCCCAACAAAACTATTAAATAAACTGGTAAATTAACTGTACTTGCATTTCTTTTTTCTAGTCTTCCGACCACTTAATGCGCTTTAACACTACATGTCATCATTCACCCATTCACCATGGGGCACCTGCCCATCAGGACTAACTAACATTCATACGCTGTAGACACAACTACGGGATCAATTTGGGGTTAAGTCTCTTGCACAGGGACACATCGACATGGACTAGTGGAGCCGGGGATCAAACCACCGATCCTCTGATTGAAAGACGACTCTGCTCTACCACTGCGTATATATATACATATATATATATGTATTGTATGAATACATTTGTAACACAAACTTACATCTTGGTATTTAATATTACTGAGAGGGAGAGTAATGCAGCATAAATACATGAATTGGTACAAAGGATGATGTACAGTGATTGATCAGCATTTACAGAGATAAACAGAATTGAACTTGTATTAATTAACTAATTCATTCTCAATAAAACTCAATCTAGAGGTTATGTAAACAATGAATACTTCATACACACAAACCATGTGATCAAATCCTTCATCAGTGAAATGTTCAAAGAACTACTAAGTAAATGCAGCGATGATTGACCCAATGAATGAATGAATGAGGACCACTGTACTCCAGATACAGCAGTGAAGGATATCTCGGCAGATTGGAGTTACTTGTGAGAATAACCACCAGGTGCGTATTCTTCCCCCTCGTAAACAGAAAGGTTAGGAAAGGTTGACTCGCTTCTCTGTGGAGGGAACTGGTCACCACTTGCGACAGTGACAAAAACCTGCAGTCAGCCCTGCTACCAAGCAGGACCACGCCCCGGATATCATTCATGTATTTGCTTTATCCTAAAGCTGTGCATCAAGTAACCAGCTCAGCAGCTGAATGAGCATACGGTGACAGTTCATCAGAGATTCAAGATCTGTGTTAGACCTCCACCACTCTCCGGTCCCCTCGGCCCTCAGGGGCCTGTGAACTAGACATTCAGTCACATTTTACAAATAGAGGAATAAACTGACTAATTAGAGCAGAAATGGGACAAATGAGATCACTGCTGCTCCACTTCAACCCCAGAGTGTGTGAATGTCATCATCTGTCAGTCCAAGTTCAAAGCTGATATTGAAGCCACAGCACAGGCGCTGAAGGGCCCTCTTCACCTCGCTACATCTTCTTATGCTAATTTTTCCTCATTGCTAATTCAAATATCCATCATTTAAATCCCCCCCCCCCCCCCCTTCCCCTGTAATGAAAGGACAAAACTAAAAGTTTGCTGTGAATTTACATTAGTTCTCATAACATACATACGAGTCAGTGTGGATGTAATGATTTCCATGGAGAATTATTTTTTTAATAAATAATTTCATTTACATCACAAACTTCTTTCTTTTCTTCTCTTTGTAGCACATATGTATCTATTCAGAGACAATATGGGGCGTTGCTCTTACGATATAACAAGAGAAGACAATGTTGCTCTTTAACGCTACAGTTGGTAACTTCAATCAAAGATAACTTATCCCGTAAGTTAACGTTAACGTTATCCCGCGTCACACAAGGTACATCTGTTTGCATTTGTCGTAAATCAATATGATTGATGGTTGAGATGGCTAGTAAAGAATGTATGTTACTTATGTATGTTATGACCGTGAATCTAGTTGGTCTCTAGTTATGATGTTCTTTAGTTAGCTTAGTCTCAAAATGAAGAAAACATTACATCATATGTGAGCGCTTAAAACTTGCAGTTCTGGAAGTTAAATTGCACAACTTCAAGGCAATGTGTATGTCTAACTTATTAATTATATCTTATCCGATTACTTGATTATTTGATGTAATAATCGGTAGAATACTCGATTACTACAATAATCGTCAGCTGCGGTCTTGTCACAGCTGACATTACAATACTCTTGTGAACTATATTCACTGTACCACTAGAAGTAACAGTCTGAGAGACACTTCAACAAATAGCTTTTATTGACTTCTTTCAAAATACTGAAAGAAATCCACTGCACATACCATCAAATCACAGCCAATCATCAGAGCGCGTTGCTTACATCTGAAAACATCAACCAAAACATCATCTTGCTGCAGATGAAGACACTTAAAAGAATCATTTAAAACACAATAAACCAGCAGCTTAGACACACACACACACACACACACACACACACACACACACACTCACTCACAGGTCCAAGAGATGTACAATGCTATATCAGCCAATTCACACCCTGTAATCATCCAATGCAATCATCCTTTATAATAACACTCGAAGTCTTTTCAAAGAGTTTCAAGTGTGCAGAAATAAGTGGGTGAGTCACTGTGCTCTGTGCCAACATTTTAGAAATAATTCAATATTGTCATTCAACTGTTGTCCCTCCAGCAGCTGTCAGAGACTTCTTAACAGAGAGGACATTTGACTTGAATAGCATTTCCTTGTTTGTGTTTACTCTTCTTTCATATAGAGAACTCTCTGTAAGCAATGCACATCCAGACGTATAGAAACTAAAGACTTTATAATGACTTCCTCACCAAATGAATGGCTCCACTATATATATATATATATATATACGTATATGTATACATCTATACATCTATACATCTATATATATTTATACATATGTACTGTATGTATAGATGTATATCTATACATATATGTGTGTGTGTGTGTGTGTGTGTGTGCAAACGAGAAAGTGAAAAAACAATGGGCGGGACATCGACGTTCTAACATTTGAGCTATAGCTCTGTACAGCTCTGTACAGCTCTGTATAGCTCTGTATAGCTCTGTACAGCTCTGTACAGCTCTGTATAGCTCTGTACAGCTCTGTATAGCTCTGTATAGCTCTGTACAGCTCTGTACAGCTCTGTACAGCTCTGTATAGCTCTGTACAGCTCTGTACAGCTCTGTACAGCTCTGTACAGCTCTGTATAGCTCTGTACAGCTCTGTATAGCTCTGTACAGCTCTGTACAGCTCTGTATAGCTCTGTACAGCTCTGTACAGCTCTGTACAGCTCTGTACAGCTCTGTATAGCTCTGTACAGCTCTGTATAGCTCTGTATAGCTCTGTACAGCTCTGTACAGCTCTGTACAGCTCTGTACAGCTCTGTATAGCTCTGTACAGCTCTGTACAGCTCTGTACAGCTCTGTATAGCTCTGTATAGCTCTGTACAGCTCTGTACAGCTCTGTACAGCTCTGTACAGCTCTGTACAGCTCTGTACAGCTCTGTATAGCTCTGTACAGCTCTGTACAGCTCTGTACAGCTCTGTACAGCTCTGTACAGCTCTGTATAGCTCTGTATAGCTCTGTACAGCTCTGTACAGCTCTGTACAGCTCTGTATAGCTCTGTACAGCTCTGTACAGCTCTGTACAGCTCTGTACAGCTCTGTATAGCTCTGTATAGCTCTGTACAGCTCTGTACAGCTCTGTACAGCTCTGTATAGCTCTGTACAGCTCTGTACAGCTCTGTACAGCTCTGTACAGCTCTGTATAGCTCTGTACAGCTCTGTATAGCTCTGTATAGCTCTGTACAGCTCTGTACAGCTCTGTACAGCTCTGTATAGCTCTGTACAGCTCTGTACAGCTCTGTACAGCTCTGTATAGCTCTGTATAGCTCTGTACAGCTCTGTACAGCTCTGTACAGCTCTGTACAGCTCTGTACAGCTCTGTACAGCTCTGTATAGCTCTGTACAGCTCTGTACAGCTCTGTACAGCTCTGTACAGCTCTGTACAGCTCTGTACAGCTCTGTATAGCTCTGTATAGCTCTGTACAGCTCTGTATAGCTCTGTATAGCTCTGTGTAGCTCTGTACAGCTCTGTATAGCTCTGTACAGCTCTGTATAGCTCTGTATAGCTCTGTACAGCTCTGTGTAGCTCTGTACAGCTCTGTACAGCTCTGTATAGCTTTGCATTTACATGATGTTATTCAGCCTTCCACCCTCTCACAGTCACAGTCTAAAGCTTGTGAATCCAAATGACGATTGTTGGGCAATTCCACTCTCAGAATCTATCATCACTTCAATATCAGGCAGTTCTGTAAGAAAAGAAAGCAGTTATTGTCCTTTAGGTGTGAACTTTGAAGCTGCTCTAATCTTTTGTCCTTTTCTTGTAAGTGATCGTATCATTATGTGCAGTTGGAACAGAGGTTGCTAGTGACAAACCCACAGAGAATCATCACCGACTCTGCACTTCCCCTCAATTCCATGGAGCGTTTTGAAATATTTCAGCTAATTGTTTTGGTTCACAAACTCAGCTTCTATCACTTCATTGCTCATCTCCAGTCGGAGACGGGTGCTGTTTTCAGCAAGACCGCTCTGATGAACCCACTGCACGCTACATATCCAGCACCACCAACAGACAGAAAAGAGTTAGCTACGAGATGCTAAACATATTGGAACATTTAAAGAACTTTAGATACCCTTGTTGTGCGTGTTTTCAACGGATGTGGCATTTTGCTGCTGCCAATCATAGTTTCAACAAGTTTTAAACTCTGAATTAAAACTGTATGGTTGGTTGCATGTTCGGTTGTCAGAGTCAATTTTACAACAGTGGACTCAAGATCTACAGAATTCAGACAGGATCACAATTCTTTAAACGTGCAAGCACGACGCATTCTGCTCACCAGTGAACACGGTCGGTCGACATATTAAAAGTGAATGAAGTCAAAGCTCTGAGTCTCTGTCATGGTGTTGTTCTGCACATGACCACAGATAACAGAGTTGATCATCTAGTGACTTGTGTCTTGCTGGTGTAACGTTACATGTTTCTCCACCAGTTACTCATATACATGTGGACACTAAATATTGGACTTGTTAATGTATTCTATCCACCCACTGACAGCACGTGATCTTTGGTGGTTTATGTTCTATTGCACTCTGCCGTACTTCGGTCGCACACTTACCCATGTCATCATTGTTAACGCTGCAAAAGGCTTTATAGGATGATAATATGTCATTGTTGTGATTACAGCTTGTTATGCTCAAAACAATCATTCCATTTTTCCTAAAATTATAAAGTCTGCAAATGTTCCACTATTTATTTTCATTTCACATCAGCACTGCTACATTCACATGCACATTTTATAAAAGCTAAAGCGTCCTGTAAATAAACTCAACAGTAATAAAAACACAAATACATGTTGTGTACTAATTACGTCAAAAGCCAACTCGGTCCAGCAAGATCAGTGTAGGCATGCAGTGCAGAACAACAGTCCTACATATACATTCATCACTTCATCATTTACAGTAACTGTGACAGAGAAAGGAACAGCAACAGGTTCACACGCAGAGCTTGGAAATAATAGCTTCAGAGTTTACATTTAACTGAATGTTGCTAGCTGCTAACTAGATAAAGAAAAGTTATCTTAATATGAAGTTATTTACACTCATTTTCTTACATTGAAGCTAATACCACTCAGTACATCATATTCAGTGTAGAGGATGCTGAGGTGCTACGCTGTTGGGACACAGGTTGACAGGTTGACTCAAGGTCAGTTATTGGGTAAAGTATTCCTTTGAACTAAATAAAACATGCTAAACTAGGGCTGGATTACTGTGCTTCTCCCTTGATCCGTGGTAAGATAGCTAAATCAAAGTGTTCCCTGTAATGAAATGCTATGAAGCATATAAAGACAGGAAGAGGTATCAATGTACACCTCTATGTCCTGAGATGAGGCTTCTATCCTCACTAAAGGACTGATGATGAGTTCTCTAGCTGCGCTAAGGTCAAAGGCAATGGAGTGCAAATTACATAAAAAATGCACTCCTTATCTGTACAGTATACTTCTTAACATTTACGTTGTCAGTGAGGTAAGCAGGGTGAGTCAGGTCACTTCTACAGTTGTACATATTGGATGTCTTTACTGTGTTTAACGCGTTAGCATTCTGACAACAATACAGTTCAGGAGGAAACACCTAACATCTGTTTATATTTTGGAAAAAAGAAAAAAAGTTAAAATATCAAAGTCTAGTTTACACGTCAGGTTTATCATATAAAGGAGCAAATAAACAGCATGACACCAGTCAGTGTCTCCATGCTCCCCACACTCTGAAATTGAATGATGTTGATCTTGATGATGTTGATCTTGATGATGATGATGATGATGATGATGATGATGATAATGATAACACTGATCATGATAATGATGATACACATAATCATTATGCTGATTATTGAATGTACTTTTAGCAACACATTTTATTCAACAGATCAGTATTTTAGATTTCTAAATCGCATATCTGGCTTCAGGCTAAAAAAACATTGCAATGTTTGTTAAAAATACTCCTGCAAAGGAAGACTATGTCTCCAAAAAGTCATATTATGTCCCTCTCAGGGGATTCAGAATTCACCAACAAAGTAACTTGGCAAGTCATTTTGAACAAGCAACAAAAAAGCAGTTATTTATAATCAAAGGGCAAATGTGCCCTTTGATTATAAAAAGTTGCAGAGATTATCAAAAATAAAGAGGTTCATGCACAGCCGTCTTAATGCATGGGCTTACCGCGGCATGAAAGGACCCACAAGGCTTGGGGGAAACAGATCAAATAAAATTTGCACAGAGAAAGAAATTGCTGCTTGATATGTGCGGTAGGTCTACTGCTGACTGAACAGGAACAGGACAGAGCGCGCTGGGCTACGAGATCTACGTAAAGACACCACGACAGCAGGGTTCTTTGTCCGACAACCTGCCAGCTGAATATCGGACTGAGATCTGTTTGTCATACTGTCTGACTGAATGAAGGGTGACACAAAGAGACACTCAACTCATTATCAATTTACAGAAACATGGCACACAATAGTCCACCCTCTCTCTCTCACACACACACACACACACACACACACACACACAAAATAAGCGATGCAGCACTCAGTCCTTGTCCCAGTCCAAAAGTCACGTTGTTATATAATGAAATATTCTACTTCAATCCCTATTTGTTGGCGTTTAGCCTAATGAAAAATTCTCCACAATTGGTTTATAATGATTATATGAGCAACAGATATCCAATTTAACCACAGTGAGTGATTGTTGATGCCGTATTCAATGCGTTGCGCAGGTTGGACGTGGCAATAGTTAAGTCCTGATGGTTCTTAGGGGAGGGCCTTGAAAAGGTCTTACCCCGAAGCCCATGGTATTTAATGAGGCCTTTACCTCAGGCTTGGACTCGTAGAGCAGTCCTTTGTAGTCATATATGATCACTATGTGTTCCAACTCAAACAGAAACATCACAGTATACAGTGAATACTGTGGAGCACACCCCTACCTAGCCTTTAACACTGTTTGGTAAACTACAAAATCTTCTAAACAGAATTGTCTTGATCTGCGCTCTAGTATGAGTCAGTGAGTGCTATTGTCCTAGAGGAGTAGAAGGTGTGTTTAAACTGTATCTCACTGTATCTGAACAATGAATTCTAGTTAACTGGAGCGTGTGTAACGGATTAGAAATTCATAGAATTTGTGCTTTAATTAGAAATGGTAATGCCATGTGTGTCGAGTCAAAACTCTTCTGTGTCAAACTCTTCTGTGCAAGATATGTGATTGGACAAATGATTTAAATTGCAGTATATACAGTCTTTTCAAAAAGCAAATTACTATTTTGTTGTTGTATATACTGTCGAGAACAGGTTATGTATTTTTGGAGAGTAAATTCTGCTTTTAAGGAAACATATGCAGCCTCTCTTCTACAAACTCTAATTCATTTATGAGCCAACATTTTGACATGCAATGTAGTGACCGAAGAAATAATGTTTCCATACCACAGTATGACATGCCATTTACTTATGATCGTTCATCTATTTCCATGTGATCTCAGTGGTCAAGGTGAAATCTACCACTTTTAAATCATAAAATAAACGCTCATGTTTCTTCTCAGATTTAGTTTTTTGACGATTTCGGATCCTGCCCATGAGCAATCCACTGGATGGAATCAGATCCATTTTATAGTTTTGTTGTTTTCTGCATTGAGTGGTGCTTACAAATCTATAGATATCCTACAATGTGGCGATACAGAAGTTTACATGCTCTCCTGCTTATCGTGTGTTGTAAGTCTGTCCGCTAAATAAACTGTAGTATCATTTAATGAAGGCAAAACCAACTCGTCATCACCAGATGGCGTCGTCTCAGCTGGACCCACACCAAAGCTAGTAGCTGGGCTTATGTCGATGGGGTGGTCTGCTTTCTTGCCATTGGCTGTTGCTGTCTCCTGATGACCACTTCCATTCTGCTTTGTAGTTATATCAGTGTCACTATTCAAGAGGTCTCTCCTTGCATTTTCATTGGTTCCATTGCTATTGGCCTGGGAGGCTCGGGGGTCTCGAATGGTGCCGAAGCCCGTCTGGATCATTGACAGCGTCCTCTGATTTCCCTCTGGCGGTTGGCAGCGGTAAAGCCCGCGAAATGCTGAGCGAAACTTCTGAGACATGGCATTGTATATCACAGGGTTTATAGCACTGTTGGCATAGATGCATGTCCGACAGAACAGGAGGAACCAGGCATCCAGATAGGGCGTGGACACAAAAGAGTTGATCAAAACTAAAGTCCGGTAGGGCATCCACAGTAGAGCAAATAGGATCACCACTACTGACAGCATCTTTGTCACCTGTAGGGAAGAAAGAGAGATACAGCCCATTAAAACCCCATCAAACAGATGTGATAGGAATTATTGTGTTAATAAAGCCTCTACGGCTGGGTTGCACCAACAAGGATTCATTTTAAACATGATTCAATTATGGTTTAACTTTAAACCAGAGACCACCAGAGATGAGTCCAATGAGGGTGGTGTCATCCGCAGACTTCAGGAGCTTGACGGACTGGTGACAGTCTATCCTACAGACCTGTTGGCTCTGTAGGCGAACTGCAGGGGGTCCAGGAGTGGGTCAGTGAGGGTTTTAAGGTGGGACAGGACTAGGTGCTCAAAAGACTTCATGACCACAGAGGTCAGGGTGACGGGTCTGTAGTCATTGAGTCCTGTGGTCCTTGGTTTTTTGGGGACGGGGATGATGGTGGAGACTTTGAAGCAGGCTGGTACGTGGCATGTCTCCAGGGAGGTGTTGAAGATGTCTGTGAACACCGGAGACAGCTGATCAGCACAATGCTTCAGGGTGGAGGGGGAGACAGAGTCCAGGCCGGCTGCTTTGCGGGGGTTCTGTTTTTTAAAACACCTGTTGACGTCTCTCTCCAGTTTCTCGGAGTACAGTTGTTTAGCGTCTCTCACCGCCTTACTAAACCTGTATTTTGACTCTTTATACATGTCCTTGTCCCCACTCCTAAATGCCTGAACCTTCTAAGCCATCTAAGTTCTGCTGTGAACCAGGGTTTGTCGTTGTTGTAACTCACCCTGGTACTTGATGGAACACAGCTGTCCTCACAGAAGCTGATGTATGACGTCACAGCCTCTGTGTACTCATCCAGACTGTTGGTAGCAGTCCTGAAAACATCCCAGTCTGTACAGTCTAAACAATAGCTTCACTGGTCCACTGCTTGAGTTTCCTCACCACAGGTTTACAGAGCATTCATTTCTGCCTGTATGCAGGAATCAGATGGACCATGACGTGGTCAGAGTGTCCCAGTGTAGCATGAGGGACGACGTGATAGGCCCCGCTGATTGTGGTGTAACAGTGGTCCAGAATGTTCTCCTCTCTGGTTGGGCATTTAATAGACTGTCTGTATTTGGGGAGTTCATGCTGAGGTTTCCTTTGTTAAAGTCACCAAGGACAATAACTTCTGTAGGCCTCCTCCTTGCAGTGAACCAGGTTTATTGTTGTTATATGTGCAGGTTTTAGTCGGCACACACATGTCCTCACAAAGACTGATGTATGATGTCACAGTGTCAGTGAGCTCATCCAGGTCTGTAGCAGCAGCCTCAAAAACACTCCAATCAGTGCAGACAAAGCAGGACTGTAGCTCCAGCTTTGCCCCGTTGGTCCATCTCCTCACAGTCTTCACCACAGGTTTGCAGATTTTACTTCCTGCCTGTATGTCGGGAGAAGATGAACCAGACAGTGATCAGAGAGTCCCAAAGCTGCACGGGGTACTGAGTGATATGCATCTTTATTACAGTGGAGCAGTGGTCCAGTGTGTTTCTGTCCCTGGTGCTACACTTAATATGCAGTCTGTATTTAGGCAGTTCTTTGCTGAGGTTTGCTCTGTTGAAGTCCCCGAGAACAATGAGCAGGGAGTCTGGGTGTGTGTGCTCCATGTTGGTGATCTGCTCAGGTGTTGGAGCGCCTCACTCTCACAGGCCTGAGGATGTAGACACCGACCAGAATGAACGAGGAAAACTCCGGCGGTGAATAAAATGGTTTGCAGTCTATGAAAAGGGTTTCTAAGTGAGGGCTGCATGATTTCTTCAACACTGTGACATCAGTACACCAACCTTCTTTAATGTAGAAGCAGATTCCGCCTCCCCTCGTTTTTCCCGATAGCGCTGTTTGTAGCTAGATGGGAGTCACGGAGGCTCTGTCCATGTTTTATCCAGTTTTACTATATATATATATAGTTTTATGTGTTACACAAACATACAAAACGGCAGCCAACCAAGAGATCCAAACGGACAGCAAAGACATTCAACCTCAAATGGCAAAGCACTGTAGTGTCTCAGAAAGGTGTCCCCGCCCCACCGGTCCACTGGCTGGTTACCGACATTTTCTGAACCCCTTCGAGACAAGGGAGGGGAATAGACCGAGTCAGCCTGTAAGACTCAAGTGATTAGTCTTATCAGTGGCAAGTAACACACCTACCCCCTCCCAGACCCTGCAGCCACGTTCACCAGGTATCATGCCAACGCCTCCTCGCTGCAAAATGCTTTTTGGGATAAGGGTCCGTGTCCGTGCCTTAAGCAGTTAGCCAGTGACAGTCACCTCGGCAGGTAGTTAAAAAGGATAAACTCATAAACAACAAGTGTTTAATTGAATACGAAGGAGGCGGGGAAGAGAGCTTTCTAATTATCTCTCCTCTGCCATAATGAGACGGAAAGCATTTTGAATATGCATATTAAGACTGTGATTATGTGGCAGCAGGATACTTGACTCCGGCATTACAAACAAATCTGAGTTTTTTAGCTCGCAGACCAAATCCAGAATCCAATGGATGCACTGTTCAGCCCACTGAGCCAAAGAACTCACATTTAGCCTCTGATGCTATCGACTCGCCTGGGGAAACAATGACCACGCTTCCCCATCTGTCCTCCTCAACATGCACTTGAGGAGATCACAGACATGAAGAGACTCTCAGAGATTAAAACTATACAATCTCACACCACACTGTATTAATATCTAATCATAAAAGTGCCATTCTTTGGCATACACAAGTTTATCAAACTCCTATCAGATTGAGTTTGCCTATCAAAAGAATAAAAGAGCATGAAGTGCCCATTGAAGAACTGAGAGAGCAAAACCATCTGCGGTATTAAGGAAACTTCAATGTAAATCCTAAATCCCATTATGCAAATCTTCTGCTCCTAGATGGAGCCCCTTGAACACACAAGATTAGGATCTTCTCTCTGCTCTCGCAAAAGAGTTCACTTTCACCCAGGCCCGTGTTCATGCAGAGACACTCACGACGAACACAGTGACACAGAAACAACCTCTGCTAAAGGTTGCATGGGGAGGTAAAGCATTCAAGACCCATTCAATTAAAGGATTATCGTGTAATCTGGGATTTTGCACAACCTGCAGACGCAATCATTCTTAGTTGGAACATGGGAGAAGTCCTTGTCAGGCATCCAGCAGTACAGAAGGAAACATGTTTTTCTGCAGAGACATTGTTTAAGTGACTATAGCAATTAGAGCACATTCACAGCTCAGATGGGCATAAAACAAAAGTACAAAACATGAGCAACAGTGTTGGAACATATCTGGTTATTTGATGTACATTAAAACCTTAAAGCTGCTAAAACAAATTGTTTAAACAAGTGGATACAAAGTAACGGAAGTAATTCATTTCACTTAAGGGTTAATGATTGATGATTTCATTTTATTAATTTTTAAATAAATAATGAAAAGCTAAATATTGGGGGGGGGGAGGAGCCTATTTTGGGTGCATCCCCTCAAACAGGAGAGGAGACGCTCCGCAGCCCCATCAGAAATAGACTGGAACTACTGAAGTTCAACAACTAGCACT
Source organism: Leptoclinus maculatus (assembly GCA_032191485.1). NCBI lineage: Eukaryota > Metazoa > Chordata > Actinopteri > Perciformes > Stichaeidae > Leptoclinus > Leptoclinus maculatus. The sequence continues at coordinate 1,399,702 of JAVDOI010000007.1, forward strand.
TGTGAAGTTGGCTGTGGTGCGTCTGGTGGAACCTAAGCATTGTCTAGAGTGGCCATGCTCAGCTCCAGCAGCCGCATCACAGCCACAACATGTCGTCATAAATAGCCTGGTTTTTCAGCAGTTCATACCAGGCTTGAAACCAAATCCACCAAGGGTTATGTGCACAGCATTTCACTTGAGAAATAAGCTGAAAACAGGTCATGTATGATATGAATACCACTTGAATGCTTGCTGCAAAATCATTCGTTCACCAGGACTGCAAAGGTTTACACCACATTGTCTAACCAAAGAATAATGCGTTGTTTGTTTTTGTGGAGTGGAGAACTGTTTATCTTTGATGTAAAGTCTGCATTGAAAAACATAATTCAAAGTCAGCGTTATAACGATAGTTTGTAAAACATCTCATCTTCGCAGATCAATGCCGAAAAAAGTAATTCAAAGTCGGCCAAAACGATTAATCGGTCGAGCCTCTAATCGATAACTCACGCTGTTTCCTGTGTAGATGCCTGTTTATGAACTAAGTTTTTGTTGTTAATGCTAATTCTGTTCTTATCAGTCTGTACTGCTGAGCCTCACTGTTACAGAACCACACACACAGAAACTGTAATGGACTTTTGAATTTGACACTTTAGCATTAGGCTAATTTACGCCCCGTTATTTTGTACCTGCTTTGAACTGCATCTAGATAAAAAGCCTGAACTCTGCATCTGAACTCTGCATCTCTCTTGTTCCCCTCTCACTTATCGATCCATAATAGACACACTCTAGATACTTTCAAGACTGAAAAGCCTGAGAGAATGTATTCTACGTCTGAGAGCACAGAGACAAAGCAGAAATGCAGCACGCGTGCAACCCAGGAGAGAGAGAGTTTTCTCAGTAAGAAGGCTCAGCTCAGCTGAAAAGAAGCCATTACCACCACGATTGCCTTTAGGGCCTTGTAACAGCCAGGACAGCGGGCCGATAAGAGGCCACTTTTCTGAGGCAATGGGTAGCAGGGACATCATCACCATGCTGTAAAGAGGGAATCACGGCCTCTATATTCCCAGCAGATCACACACACAGCCAAAGACGTGACCGGGGTCAAATGTGACTAAAGCTATCGCACGGCAATTACTTGATAGATAAGACAGCAAGAACAGCAAGAGAGGAGAGCGCAGAGGGGGTTAATGGGAAAGGGGGGTAAACGTTGAATAAGGTAAAAACCTGTTTCCTGGAGGAGAGCGCGCTCTTTGGCCGGGCCTGGCGACCTCTCTTCCCCGTATCCGAGGCTTCCCTGCAGCTCCGACGCAGTGTGGTGGCACTTGTGTCACAATGGTTGGACAGAGGGCTGGAGGGACACAAGTAGCATGTTAGATGTGTTGGTTGGTTTGGTTTCTTGATTAAATTAAGATGATAGGAGGTGCTTTTCATTCAACATGTGCTGTAGGGGTTTTCAACAGGTCTCGAAATCCTACAAAAAGGCTTAACTAATATAGGTTTTTAAACCTTTGAGTTAATACTGACCTTGATATTTCATGTCATAAACACAGTGTATTTCTATCAGTGTTGGTTGGTAAAGGTCATCAACCTTTCATCCAAAGCAAGTTTTCAACTCTGCAAGCCTAGTAACATCCTGACTTGTCCCTAGTATGGTTCATTATCCAAAACCACTGGAGCCTAAAGAGTCTATCATTTCACCTGTTGCAAGCTCCACGCCTCCAGTTTGTATTGCAGGCTTTTTGATATAAATATTTAAGCTCCGAGGCCAAGCTGACATAAAAAATCATCAAGGTAACTCTCTCAGGCATGACAAAGCTCTTCCAGAGCCACTGAAGACATTGTACAACTCTTTTATGATGAATAAACTGATACATTACGTGCATGAAATTGGTAGAGAACCCTTATAGTTAGACCTCTTTACAGTACCTGAGGTAGAGGACCCGCGCTATCAAGCCATACAGCACGATGGCGAGAAGCAGCGGTGTGACGTAGAAAATGGCAAAGTCGATGAGGTAGATAGGCAGGTAGAGCTCCCGTTTCACTCTGTAGCCGCACTGCACATGTCCGTCCTGGCTGACCTGAATGTCACACAGTTATCACAGAACACTGTAATATGGCTCTGGGCTCTGGGCTGAGATGCAAAATAATACATAATAATCTTTCACATCTCAACACAATGATGCTACTCTCAGAAATGGCACAGAGCTGTTCAAAAGCTTTTCACATTCCACCTGCAGTTGAACCAGCATACGGACAATAGAGGCTTGGTAATCACAAATGTTCTATTCCTCTGTTTATGACGCATGTACTTCTTCTATGCAGTCGCTTTGAAGGGCACTGTTTATCATATCTATAATAAGTGACGACCCTCCTCCTCCCATACACTAGGTGTCCCTGTTGTGTGTGTGATGATCTGTTACAGGTCACCTGGATGAGCCACACCTGAGCCGTTGTGGTTCTGCGTTAAAAGCCCTCTTCATTCAGCAGCCCGGGGCTGGAAGGAAGAGCCTTGTTGTCACTGGTGTAACACTGTTGCTTCGGTTATTGTTTGAGTGCTGTTATATTGGTTTACTTATGTTTGCTACAAATAAAATTGCTTTCTTTTATCAGCCAGCTTGTTGTCTCCCTGTTTTTGTCTCAGTCTCTGAGCCGGGTTGTGAATATATATATAGATATACAGTGTGTATGTGTGTGTGTGTGTGTGTGTGTGTGTGTGTGTGTGTGTGTGTGTGTGTGTGTGTGTGTGTGTATATATAAACATAGCACAAAAAGTAAGGAAATTTGTGTTTGGTAGATTATTTCTTTGTTGTAACAAATAAACAAGCCTGTTTATTTCCCTTTTCAACGGTGCCCCATTTGTAAGGAACATGCATTTGTGGGATGAGCAGCAGAGCTGAGTATGTGGGTCGCGGCAATGAAAAATGTGCCAAATCTTCTCTGCCAATGCCAAACAGAGCGGTTTATCAGAGACGACCTCCAGAATGTGGGAGTGGAGAGGATGGAATGGCCTGCCAGCAGTCCTGACCTCAACCCCAGTGAACACTTGTGGGATCAGCTGTTCGTGCCAGAGTGACCAACACAACCACGTTGGCGACAAAATGCTTTTTGAAGAATGTGATGCCATCCCACAGCAGTGTGAGCAGGCTGGTGACCAGCATGAGGAGGAGGAGCCAGGCTGGTGACCAGCATGAGGAGGAGGAGCCAGGCTGGTGACCAGCATGAGGAGGAGGAGCCAGGCTGGTGACCAGCATGAGGAGGAGGAGCCAGGCTGGTGACCAGCATGAGGAGGAGGAGCCAGGCTGGTGACCAGCATGAGGAGGAGGAGCCAGGCTGGTGACCAGCATGAGGAGGAGGAGCCAGGCTGTTGACCAGCATGAGGAGGAGGAGCCAGGCTGGTGACCAGCATGAGGAGGAGGAGCCAGGCTGGTGACCAGCATGAGGAGGAGGAGCCAGGCTGGTGACCAGCATGAGGAGGAGGAGCCAGGCTGTTGACCAGCATGAGGAGGAGGAGCCAGGCTGGTGACCAGCATGAGGAGGAGGAGCCAGGCTGGTGACCAGCATGAGGAGGAGGAGCCAGGCTGGTGACCAGCATGAGGAGGAGGAGCCAGGCTGGTGACCAGCATGAGGAGGAGGAGCCAGGCTGGTGACCAGCATGAGGAGGAGGAGCCAGGCTGGTGACCAGCATGAGGAGGAGGAGCCAGGCTGTTGACCAGCATGAGGAGGAGGAGCCAGGCTGGTGACCAGCATGAGGAGGAGGAGCCAGGCTGGTGACCAGCATGAGGAGGAGGAGCCAGGCTGTTGACCAGCATGAGGAGGAGGAGCCAGGCTGGTGACCAGCATGAGGAGGAGGAGCCAGGCTGGTGTGGCTGTGTATAGTTCTTCCACTCGCTACTGAGGCTCCTGACTGTTTGTTAAATTAATCAATTGTTAAATTGCCAATATGTCTTGTTTCTTCAGACTTCAATCATCCACCAAACAAGAGTCAACAGCAGAATAAGCTGTTTGGCATTGGCAGAGAAGATTTGGCACATTTTTCATGCGCACAACCAACATACTCAGCTCTGCTGCTCATCCCACAAAGTTTCTTACAAATGTGGCCCCGTTTAAAAGGGAAATAAACAGGCTTTCCAACGGTATAAGATTTATTGCCAAGAAGCATTGTTACAACAAAGAAATAATCTACCAAACACAAATGTCCTTACTTTTTGTGTGTATATATATACAAACATTTGTACCCTTCACTTCATTCTGTGTAATTTTACATTGAGAAAAATATTATAACAACAGTACCATATGCCTTACTTTCAAATCATTAGTTCTGGGTTACTCTGCTGAGGCCCTCAGCCAGTTAAACCATCCATCCATCCATTATCTGTAACCTTTATCCTTTACACCGTTGCGAGGGGCTGAAGCCAATCCCTGCCAACATTGGGTGAGAGGTGGGGTATACCCTGGACAAGTCGCCTATCACAGGGCTTACACATGGAGACAGACAACAATTTACGCTCTCATGCAATTTAGAGTCAACAATTAACCTGACCTGCATGTCTTTGGACTGTGGTAGGAAGCCAGAACTCAGAACCCTTTTGCTGTGAGGCAGTACTAACCACTGCACCGTCCCAGATTAAACCAGTAACAGACTAAATGTAATGCAAAATGCAGTGTATTTATCTAACCTGAATGTCCACCAGGAAAAACCACAGCATGCAGTAGACACAGGTGAAGATCCAAACCACGGCAATGATCCGCTTGGCCCGGGACACTGTGCACACTGTCTGAGCCTTCATTGGATGGCAGATAGCTATGTACCTGCATGCAAAGAGGAAATGGAGGGTTCAAACACACCGTGACTGTCAATGTTTTAACTGCCAACAATCTGTTGGTAGGAAGATACCCATGTGTTATTTATGCAATGTTTTTCCTGTTTTTAGACAAACATCTTCACTAGAGCACTGACCAATGTAATGACAGCCAGACATTAAGCTAAGGAGTTTTGCTGAATATTGTTTTATTCATCCATAGAGTTGGCTTGATAATTGAAATTATAGGAAGAAACTATTGGTCAGATTATTTGTACGTGGGACACACCAAGAGATGAAAAAAGACTGATGTGATATATGAAGAATCACCTTAACGACTTAACATCGACTCTTTAACAATGTATCGTAGTTTAATAAACTGATTTTTTCCCTCTATTCATAAGAGATCATAAGAGAATTGAGGTGATGTTGGGAGACTGAACAAGAGGCACATTTCTCTCTCTCATTGCATATTTTAACTTGTGCTGCTCGAGCCGTTACGTTAATTTAACATAACATTTGTGGCATCTTGAAAGTGATCAGAAATTCAGTTCAGACTTTTAGTTCATAGAGGTTTCCGAAACAAAGTGGATTATGTGCAAGATTGTAAAGGACAAAACAAGTGTGTTTGTGTTGATGAAGTTACACTTTCCATTACCATCAACCTTTTTCCAAGTTGCATCATACTGTTTAACTGATATTTATGTCTGGTTTAATTACTTGTCATGCAGCTATTGGTTTACATTTATTTCCATACAGCATGAAAGGTTGTACAGTCTGATATCAAAGGTTACGATATTGTAACCTTGGTTCTATAAGCACAGACGGAGCCCTTTACTGGAGGTAGGTAATAATCTACTCTCTATTTAGAGCATGGGTTTGCCCACTGAAAATTTGCATAAACGTAGCCGGCCAACGAGACGGGCCTACCTTGAATATGTGCTCCCACAATATACATGGCAGCGCGCCCCTCTGCTAAACTATCCCACACCCTCTTTAGCGAACAACTTAGGTGCAGCAGGGCCCCCTTGGAACAGGGCTCAGCCTGTGCTTATAGAATTAGCGTTACAACATTCTAACCTTTTTTGGAACTCACATGTTTGCCGTGTTCACACCAAATGCAGTGCAAATTTTTCACGCGAGTAGATTACATACAAAGTCAATGCACAGATGCAAATAGATGGGCGAACTCTGAACGCTGTGTCGCGAAAGCCTATCAGCGTTGAGATGCTCCTCCTGTCATCACTGACGTCCTACCGTTGTTGAATCAGGAAAAAAATATTGTAGCTGTAGGTCACCCAGATTATTAGTAGAGACCGGACCAAACTATGTGTATAAATCATATTTATTTATTACACTATATTTATCCCTTTATGGGGGAAATTTTTCTCTGCATTTGACCCATCCCTGTATATAGGGAGCAGTGGGCTGCCAATGACAGGCGCCCGGGGAGCTAGGGGTACAGTGTCTTGCTCAGGGACACTTCGACACATGACACGTCCCAGTCAAGGATTGAACCTTTGACCTTGCAGTTACCAGACAACCCTCTTAACCCAGGGAGCCACGGTCACCCGTAAATGGTACAAACAATGAAAAAGACGCTGCGGTATTTATGCCGAGATGATGTTATTTTAAGTGCTGATGGAGCTGCTACAATGCTAGCATAGCCTTGAACTAATCAAAGTATTTCAAAAGTTATTTGCTTGTTGTCTTGCAGAGAGAACTAACAAAACATGAATTCAGACTTTTTACAAATCTGCATCATTATGTAGTTTTTTCGGCATCCCTTTTTGTCCGTTTATTGCAATTAAATCAGCAAAATCTGTTTATTTTGGGTTCATACAGCTGTAGTAATAGACACAGTGAATACACCTTGATGAAATCCCACAAAGCTCCTCCGGATGATGTTATGAACCCAGACAAGATGGCGTTTAGTTTCCCGGGATATCTGGGACTTCCACAGTAAGTACTAAGCAGAAATAGTGGTTATTTCTTCCATGGTTGATGGCGGAAATAAATGGCTTAGTTGATAATAGCTTCCATCGACATAAGCCACTCCTCCTCTCCGGCATGTCTAGCGCAAATTAAGCGAATTACCACAAATGGTCCCGCGAGTAAACTCCCGCAAGAAAACTCCCGCAAGAAAACTCCCGCGAGTAACGCAATGCAAAATTTCGCTTTGTGTGGGGCGTGAACGCACCTTAAGGGACACTCAACTCACCAAAAGAAAGCCGCCAACACTTCCATGCTGCGTGTACAGTATGAACAGACCACAGTGGGAGGGTCTCTTCCTTCCTGACTATAGGCTTGAGAGATGCACTCACAAAGCCATCCCACGGTTTCTTGGATAGGGCTTTACCAGCCACACTATCCCAGAAACACACAAACTGCTGTCCAGTGTATCTGATGGGGGCCGTGAGTTCAACATAACATGCCAAAGCAACCTTGCCTATCTTTCCCCCGCATGGGGTGGAACACAAAAAGCATCCAGTTGCATGACCTTGACCTGAAAGAACTCCTCAAGTTCTTGTGAACCGTGAGAGAGGAGGGCTACAGAGGTTTAAAGGGACCCTTCACCAAGGGGCGACTGTGGCTCAGAAGGTAGAGTGGGTCATCCCAATCAAAAGATCAGCGATTTGATCCCCCGCTCCTCTAGTCCATGTCAATGTGTCCTTGGGCAAGACACATTGTTCCCAAAGGCCATCGGTGTGTGAATGGGTGTGAATGCTTAGATAGTCCTGATGGGCAGGTGGCAACTTGCATGGTAGCCCCTGCCATCAGTGTATGAATGGTTGTGAATGGGTGAATGAAATGTAGTGTTAAAGCGTTTTGAGTGGTCGTAAGAATAGAAAGGCGCTATACAAGTACAGTCCATTGTCCATTTACCATTCACCATTTACCTACCTAAGTCTTGAGCACCGATGGCGGTTCCCACTGTGGGAAGGAGGCAAGCGTTACCGACACCTTGAAAGAAACAGTTCACGAGACCGGTCTGTCGTCAAAACCCTTGTGGAAGGAATAAATGGCAACTGCCTACACTTTAACAGTGGCATGAGACAGCCCTCTATCCATCAAACACTGCAAAAGGGCAATGGTGGATCCTGCTTTTGCTGCATAGATGGTCTGCACCATCTGTACAGATAGTCCAGCTATCCTCAGTCTGTCCAAACCAAAGCCTGGAGAGCACGCCCCAGAACTGGGGTACGGTCCAGGGTTTATCCTTTACAGCGTCGCCATCATCTGGGTCATTCCTGCATACCATGGCGCCGAGCAGCCACAACTGTTCCCGCCTCACTCTCTCCAACAGGAAAGGGATGAGATGAAGGAGCAGAAAGGCAGAAAGCAGCTTTCTTGGCCAATGGCATGTGTGCAAAAGCAGCGAAAACTATAGCAGTGGGTGTTGCGTTGGTTGGCAAACAGATCAACTTCCGCCTCCCCAACCCAGAAATGTGGAGAGCCTTTAAAAACAACAGGTGCTCTGAGGCCCACAACTATAGGCTCTCCGCCATCCTCAACAGAGCAGCGGACCGAAATCCGCCCTGTCTGTTCATGTAGGCCACCATGGTGCGGTTGACAGTGATCACCAAAATGTTTCTCCCACTTACAAGGGCCCTTAAGTGTTGGAAGACTAAGAACACTGCCTATAGCTCAATAAAGTTGATGCATTGGTCCTCCATTGGGGCCAAACATCACCTACCACTCTACCAAGGCAGGGGGAAACCAGCCCTGCTTGTGTTTCCTGGCATCCAATCAAAGGCTGGCAAACCAGCAGATGGGCAATTGCCATAAACCCCAGCGCCTGCATGATGGTCAACGCCATCACCATTACACCTTGCCACAGTTGCAGATTTCTTGCAGCAAAGCCGTCTATCCGTGGTACGACAAAGTGGCCAGCACCCTGCACCGCCGAATTTGATGACACAAGTGGAATCAATGAAAATGAGGATTCAATTCATGGAAATCAGGGTTTTCACTACCATTTAAAAAACAAATTTCACAACAACTAAGACGTATGAAGAGAAACAAGCTATGCCCCCATGTTTTGGTTTCATTTACAGGCACGCTGCTTCTCTCCACTGGCCTCTATGTCAGTGCTTCACTGAGGACAAGGCTCAGCTTCTGCACACACAGTCATATTAAAAAGGCCCTCTTAGATGGCTAGCATAGATAAAGTGCAATATTGCGTCACATCAAATTAATTGATATTTAAATTTTGAATATTGTTGAAATTGTATTCATCCACCACACGATTACACACTTTAAAACTAAATTATACAGAATCTGAAAAAAAAAAAGACAAAAAAGATTTCATAGGGCCCTATTCCAGATACTTCACAGTGGCAGGGGTCTGCTTCCCTTCCAGTTGATTGTGAACCCTAACTTTGTTAGTTGTATGATCAACCGGACTGTGTGGAACATAGTTCATTCTCTGGACTTGGCCATGACAATGAGGTCTTTGAGACCCTCATGCCTTGATCGTGCAGCTCATGGAACTGGCCGAGCCAGTGAATGAGTCCATGAACGCTTCACTTGCTTGCCTGTAAACACAGCAGCTGACACTAGCTCATAAAAGAACAAAGGATATAATACAATGCAGACACACACACACATTTCAACATAAATATATATTAACACATGAATGAATCCGAAACAAGGTCTGGAAAAAGTAGCCTACAGATCAGATCTAACAGGATGTTTCTTTGACTTCCTGTTTATTCTTTGAAGGCCGCTGAAAACTGTTCGACTTGACCCCAGTTCTTTTTCAACGCCCCCTGCTGCTGCCGCCTGACCTCGTCCACTTTTCAGGTGAGGCGCAGTTCATCTCGAACGAGCCTATTGTGTCACTGTGTTTTCCTTCTGTCTCCCTGTGGGGAGATAGATGATGGAGACTTTACTACGCTATATCGGGTGAGGTGTCATCATATACATCATCATACACAGTTCGGGCCAAATTCAATCAGACGCCATGGGACGCCGGGGAGGTTTGACAGGGGAGAGGCATGTGCTCTTTGAGAAATGTGTGAAATGTCTTCACTGCAATGACAAGCAAATAACTTTTAAAATACCAGTTCTCAATGGAGCTGGGATCGATTGGTACTAGGCTATGCTAACATTGTAGCAGCTCCATCAACACTCAAAATGACTAGGCGTTGTTTGTACCATCTGGTTTACACACACACATTTATACACATAGTTTGGTCCGGTCTCTATTGATATGAGGTATCGTAGAGCTCTGGATGAACACATACGGCTACAGTATTTGTTTCCTGATTCAACAACGGCAGGACATCAGTGATGACAGGGGGAGGATCTCAACGCTGTTAGGCTGTCACGGCATTTTTTCGCCGGAGTTAAAAAATGTCAACTTGTGCAAAACGCACAAATGGTGCGGTGCGAATGACGCAAATTTGCGTAAATCCAGTCTCATCACGTCTGTGCATAGACTTTGTAATCTACTCGCGCATTTGGTGTGAACGCAGAATTAGGTGGTATAGGTGGAAAAAATACATTGAGAAATCTAAAACACTACAGCATGGTTTGGGAAATGTTTGCAAATAAAGTATAATTTGTTGTACAGGAAGCAAATTTGGTGATATCACTCTTGATTTCTGTGGCCACCTGGATACAGTGAAGGTGAATGGACTTTTGGTCTTGAAGGAACTACTTCTTTGATAGAGAACAGTTCCAATTAAAACTAGAAGGATTATCCTTAACTGGGGAACTCGTTTTTTTCTTTTTTTTTAAGTAAATTCCATTAACCTCCATTGCATTGGTGTGGAGAAAGACATTTTAGATACAGGTATCTCAAAACATAAATAAGTAAACACAAAATGATCTGCATGGATAGATTACTGCAGATATTTAAGAAAATATGTTGTTTTTTTGTAATTTTGGAGTGTCCCAACAGGTCCTAACTACTTGTTGAAAAGTCAAAAAGCTATTTTTTACCGTCCAGCTATCCAGGAGAGGGTTGTATCTACGAGAGTACTGTTTCTACTTGTTTAACTGTTAATATTTATCTCACAGATTTCGGCTTCCATGGAAGGGATGAAACCAAAATTTACATCCAATATTTTCAAGACTTTGCTGCTCCAATTGCTCCTTTTCTTTGCAATATCATGTGTTAAAGTCTGCTGCGTAGAGTCACACAGTACACAGTGCTGAGTTCCAACAAGTCCCTCAAGTTAAACAATAAATACATTGTTTGTCCATGCCCTCCAGAACGACGCAAAGAACAGTTTCCTGTCTGATGCTGCAGTGAACAAATCGCTCTGCAAATTAAGAGTGCACATGCAAATGAAGAGAACGTCTTGATAATGCATGCGCGGCATTTAGACAAAACACTGCAAATACAGAAAACAACCAAATACAGAAACAGTTAGGAATCAAGTTTTGTGAACCTGTTTCCCAGTTCTCCTTTGTCTCCCCCTCCCTCCTGTGTCTGTCTTCCTCTGTGTTGTCTGTGTGTGTGTGTGTGTGTGTGTGTGTGTGTGGTTTTCCTTACTCAGATCCCGGCTCTACTTTAACTCACCTGTGTTACATCAGCTCGTGACTCCGCCCCGCCAACACACCTTCCATCGGCCTCATCAACCGAAGGCTAAATCCCAATGTCCCCCCTAAAGCCTTAAACCCTGAACCCTTTTGGGACTTACTGACATCACCTGGTAGATGGTTAAGTGTGAGAGGCTATAAGGGCTTGACATACGAATGGGACAGCACTTTGCTGCAACATATCACGTTACCATGACAATGTCAAAATATTATGTTCAATTGTGTGGGTATTTATTTCATACTTTTTACTCCCAGATTTCAACGTTTTCCAGGCTCTTTTCTCACAAGATGAGAGGTAAATTAAAATATTCTATTTACTCGTTTTTGTCAAAACAGCTTCAATAACAAAATGAAATGTTTGTTGAATAAATCTCTGTAATCTAATCTCTGCTTCCATTCCTCTGATTCCATCTTTAATCCTTAATGATTCTGAGTCAAATGTTATATTCCAGGCTGAACACACATGTGCCGTCCTCATGTGTTTACCTTTTTTTTAACGTCTCCATGCTTCCACTCGTTACCCCGTGTTTCACGTCAAATTGCTATGAATTGTGGGTAATTCCCTTGGGCAAAATCTGCAGAAATGTTGACTCACATAAAGTCTTCACAAAGGGCTCAAAATGTCTGAGAGAGTGCCCTCAAACACTCAGCGATTTGAAAGTGGGTTAGAACTAAACCCTCACGGACTTTACGGGAGCCTCAAAGTGAGTGTGGGGATTGGGACTGGGCCACAGTATATAAACCCCGGCTCTTCACCCACTCTGCCAGGTTGATGACAGCCCTCAGTGGAGTACTCTGGGCCAAGTCCTCATGCTTAACTTTTGCGTCGACATTTTGGATAATGCCTCACTTCTAACGACTCTCTGTGTTCGGATCATTGCTCACCTGCCTGCTTCATTGCTCACACCATCAACCCTGTAAATCTACACTCCGCCTTGCTTGCCCTCTCCATCATTCCCTCCTGCCACACCAGACATTCATCGGCGTTCACCTGGCCACGCCAACTTGCCTGCCACTCTCCACCATCACCGCCACGTCATCCTACCCCGCCCGTTTTTGAGTTTTGCCCGTTCCTTGTTTTTTCCCTTGGATTTTTTTGTTTGAGGATTTAATAATAAAACAAAAAATGTCCGAAGTAAAACTTGCAGTGCAAGGAAGGCCAACAAACGTGTAACAAAAAAATCCAAGGGAAAAAACAAGGAACGGGAAAACTCAAAAACAGGATAAGGATATCAAAAAACAATCATGAGGGAAACATACTTGACAAAACACAAAGCAGAGCTGAACAGGAAAAGGGGCAACACAGGGAACAGACCATGAACGATCATATCCAGGCACAACAGACGAACCAACACTGAGACGGGGGACACACGGGGGACACACGGGGGACACACGGGGGACACACGGGGGACACACGGGGGACACACGGGGGACACAGGGGGACACACGGGGGACACACGGGGGACACACGGGGTTTAAATACACTGGGAAGGTGCAGGTGATTAGACACAGGAGGATTCAATCAAGGGCGGGGCAGACAAGGACAGGAAGTGAAGTGAAGTGAACACAGGACACAAGAGGCAGGGAAAATCTAAATAAAACAAAGAAGCAATTAAACAAAACCCAAAATCGTGACAGCTTAGGTTAAGGCCCTGTCACACTATTGCGTATCGTACTAGTGTATGAAAAATATCACTCATACGCCGGTATACGGTGACAGACGCTAGGGGTGTATACGTTTCAAGCACGGTGGCATACGCTGGCATACGGCGAGGCAGAAAAGTTTTTTTAAGCATGCTTAAAAATGTTGTGCGTGTGCGGACGTATGGTTTATACGCTAAGCATACGATCGGCATACGCTGAATACGTGAGAGTAACGTCAGAGGTACGTTACTCATAGGTGGAGTACGCTGGTCATATGCCGACATACGCTGGCATGAAGGTGTACCGTACAACTAGCGTATTGAGAAAGTGTATATATATATACTCCCATTTCGAGCTCTTCTTCAGTTCTTCGTGGACCTACAACGAGAGAGGATGGAGGTAGCTCTTCTCCAACACCAGTATGATCTGATCGATTTGGCAATTCACCACATCCAGGCATTATGGGAAATCTGCTTATCGGCACTTTGTCACGTGATAGCGGTACACTGCGCATGCGCAGTTCGTCCCTGGTCATACGCTGCCGATACGCTGGTCTTACACTGGCCATTCGCTGTCGATACGCTACTCATACACTTATCATAGGTTCAATACGGTAAGTATACGAAACATTCTGTATTTTCAAGGGGTTTTTGTGCGTATGAAAGTTTTTTGGGGGAATTTGCGTACACGCAACTCATACGTTTTTCTCTTACGCAATAGTGTGACACCACCTTTAGGGGAGTTAGAGGACCTTTGTTGTCGTGGTTACAACAATAAAGACATGGTTTAGGTAAGGGAATCTTGGCCAGTAGGAAACAGGTAAATAAACACCAGTCTCCATGTTTATTGACCTATTCATCCATCACAACCTCACTACACAGATGTTGTGCTCAACAACGATGTCTCACTACTTCCTTCTTTGCTCCCGTCATACTTTCTACTGCCACTTGAGGGCTTTGTCACTTGAAATATGTTGTTTTGGGGAACTTGCTGATAGTCCTTGAACAATGTGTTGGCATTGGCTTCTGTTTTCAAATTAAAATAAGCCGAGACCATTGGTTTGCATCAGATGACATCACTGACCCCCACATTGTTTACCTTGTTCACATGTAGAGCATTAGTTCAACACTTGTCCTCTGAAACCTATGCAAATTAAAAGACAAAGCATTCTCCTGTAAAAGTAAAATGAACGCCAATACCAACTCAAAACAGTACATACTAGCAAAAGTTGTAGTTGGTTGTTTGTCCATCCTCACCTCTCCACAGTGAAGGCAGTGATGGAGCAGGAGGACACGTTGATGCCCAGGTACTGAAGGTAGGTGATCCCCAGACAGCCGGCGTGGCCAAAGACCCATGTGCCCGTCAGACTGTCCGACACGTTGGGCAGCCCTGCCGCCACCAGCACCGTCAGGTCGGCTATGGCCAGGCTGACCAGATAACAGTTGGTGGGTGTCCTCATGTGACGGGTGGTGAGGACCACGAGGACCACCATGATGTTCCCGACAATGCCCATGCCAGACACCAACAGGACCAGGAACACCGACACTGTCTTGTACTCCAACGACTCAGAGACGGCGTCGCTGGCACTCAGAGAGATGTTGGTTGGGGTGTCGATTCTGGAGCTCCCGTTGTCGGCCATATCTGCTCCCGGTTTGTCTTTTTATACCCCAAGTGTTTGTTAATCACAGGTGATGTTCACTTGACTAAAGTGATGAGGGGCATGACTCTGACATGTCTCCATGGTATCTCTCCTTCACTCTTATTTAAAGGTGGCATGATATTGACTGTTGTGAAGCTTTAGCAGCTCACACGTTTTATTGAGTTATCACTTCGGGGGACGTAACAGTTGAGAATTAGCTTTTTGACCAGTCTTTAATCCCATATGCATTGTGCTTGTTTTCTCATCTTTGATATTTCCTTCTGTCCTTCACCTTTAACGCCCCGCTCTCTATCTTCCTTTTAACTATTTAAGTGTGAAAAAGAATACACGTTTAATAAGATCTCAGGACTTCCACTCAGGGCCCCGTTGAGTCACCTAGAAATAGAAAGAGAGTTCAATTAATTGGACAAACAGGGAATTTAATTGACAATAACCTTTGAATGGCTTTGGATTTTATTTTATATGCCAATGTCTAACACACTTTACCACAGTTTATCTCTCCCTCAGGATTTACCAGAATCAGTGGTTACAAAAGCATATGGTGGTTAAAACAAAGGGGGGGGGGGGGGGCAATGAGATGCAGTAATTGCATAATATATGGAAGATAGAGATCAGCAATAAGTTCATTTTTCTCTGGAAATGTTTCGAGTTTATGAGATATCTTGTGAACAAAGTTAACATTTGTCCAGAGGATGGTGCTAGAGTAAAGCTCAAAGGTGTCATCCTGTACATGTGGATGCTTTTATATTTCATGTGTTTGGCTGGATCAGGGGATATTAGGATTAATTCTCTCCATCAATGTAAACTGTCATAATTGTCATGATACCTTGCATTTATGAGGACACAATAATCTCTTCATGTCTGCTGACTACAGCTGATTGCAAATTTACAAAAATGTCATCAACACAATGCTGCTTGTTTTCCATTCACCGTCTATCGGCATTAATAGGCAATATTCAAATGAGCCATTCTGGTGCTGCTGAGCATGCAGTGTAACAAATAAATTCTAATACAGCACTCTGGGTGTAAACACACTCAATGAGTGCATAAAGATTATTTTAATAACACACCCCTCATAATGCACTTAGGATGTTACAGCCACAATCCTAAAATCCTGTACATTTGTGATTAAAGCCATTTTACAAACTTTAAATACGTCAACAGATTTTGAGGGTTATCAGGGGACAAAGTGTGAACCTTTTTTTTCATCTAAAGAATCCTGAGGTTTGTTTTGAGGTTTCTCATGCTGCAAAAAGCTAATTAACCAGTGTGCAGCGCTGTGGAACTCTACGGGGCATCGGTTGCTCTTCCACTCACCTCCCAGCCCGCTCACACACACACATATTGGACCTCCTCTCCTGAGGGCTGCCTCTCGTAAATTGAGGGGCACACGAAATGAAAAGTAATTTAGTTGCACTATTCTGCCATCAATCAGACTGCATCCACTCTCCATTCCATTGCACACGCACATCGACTGAGTGAAGCGGATCTTCTGCACATTTCTGACGATCCATCGTGCTTCACTGAGCGAGGTGCCCCAGTAACTCTATTTAGCTGGAAGCCTTCTTGCTCTACTGCAGTTTACATATATGCATAAAGGAGAAATGGGCAATTTATCACTTTAAGATCTTACATAAAAATATACATATTGATGAATTTTGTCTTACAAACATTGTCTAGTGTTCTGGGAAGTATCAAGCACATATCTGTACTATCAATATCATCACCTTAAGAGACTGTTCCAGGCCAAGAAACATTGTTCCTTAACAGCACAACCAGTCATTTTCACACTTCCATTTTGTACATATTAATAAACTGCTGCTTAACAAAAGTTGGCTCCAGCGACCTATTTTCCATCCAGACGTGAGAGAGTTAACAATCGTCTAACTCGCTGCAAGAAAACATGTCAGGAACAGTTTTGAAAATTGTTTTTTTTGGTTTTACTAAATCCACCTGCTATGCACATTATCTTGTTTATTTATCTTGTTTATGTGCAAAGAAATGCAAAACCACACAATTTTACACTTTTTTGTACAGATCAAACGATACGTGTTAATAAGTGAATTTTAGATTTTCACTAAATTGTCGACACAATAAACACCGACTGTCATTAATAAGCCCCATTATTTCCTGCCTGAGTGGAATTCTTGTCTTTACTCTCGAGATACAATGATTACAGATATCTGGCACTTAAACGTATAAACGCGAGGTACCAGACAAGCTGAATGTCAGAGAACGTGAATGGGTTAATAGGAGTTTGTGTCTCCATTAATCATAGCTACTTTAACCACTAACATTACAGTCTTACACTGTCTTACATTCCTGTTTAAAATTTGAATTTAAAAGATGATAGACCGACCAACACAGTGGCACCAAACAAATGTCATAGAAAGCTTTCGTACTTTATTCTTTGAGTCCTCAAAAGGAAATAAACAGAAGAAAATAATAGACATTGAAAAAATACCATCACAGTACAAAGTACCGACAAAATTGAAATAAATAAGCCTGGGCAGATAGCCAATCATAATTTAAGATAACGAGGTGGCACCTGGGCTGGCCAATCAGATTCCAGGGGGGCGTGCCTCCCCACTGGACACGCCCCTGCTTTATGCAAGGCACCAAACCTACAGGTGTTCCTGCAGCTACAGGTGTTCCTGCAGCCACAGGTGTACCAGCTGAAGCACTATATGGAGGTAACAGCTGACAGCCTACAGACTCACTAAACAAATATCAACAACATGAACAGCTTGATATTGCTCAGGAAATGTATTCGGTTGATAGTTCAAGGACATATTTTGACAGGCGTTGGGAGAAATGGATAATTGAAACAAGATGAGGAATAAGCAACTTAACTGTTCAAATATAAACATAATGAAATCAGAATGGACATGTTCTCAAAAACGTGTTCTATGTTATGTTGTATTCGTGCTACTGTCACATTCTGGTGTTTCCAGATCAGAAATGATCTTTTTTTAAACATTACCATTTCTTTCTCCTTTCTTCAGGTACACCTTTGTTACACAGTGGGCTAAATGAGTGGATGACATCTGTGTCAGAATGCCATGGCTTTGGCTAATGAAGACTGCAATAGGGATACACAGATATAACTGATTGTAAACTTCTAATTATTCTTAAATAATGAATTACCTTTGCATCATGTCAGCTTCCTCCGGGATTCTCTTGCAGCTTGTTTCTCTCTTCACTAATTAAAATGCGTGATTTGTTCCCTCGAGTTTTGATGGTGTCGGTCGCTGGTTAAACGCAGGTCGTCGGCGTGGCCATGCTGATGTCTACATACTGTACAACACAGCGCGCGCACTGCTGAGCGCCGTCACGCGCACACAGATTAACGAGGTAACAGCACTTGTGCCTTCAAAATAAAAGCGCAATACCTATTTTGGAATTTGGCAACGTCACCTTTTCAGAAATCAATTCATTTAAATCTGTGGTGGGCTGAATTTCACTCGGTTCTACATTTATTTTTTGTTTAGGTGGATGTTTGCCTCATGTTCATCACTGAATGGAGGTTATCATCATCTCCCTTTTAACAAAGGCTTTTTGGTGGGCAGCCACCAACAAACACATGACAAAGAAAACCAAACCAGTGTTACATTCCTGTAGAGCATCTTCTTAAGTTCCATCATAAGGAACGTAAACAGCAGCAACAGAAACAGTTCACATTCAAAACTCAACATGAGGAGAACATTGTCCATCAACTGTGACTGTGTCTGAGCACCAAGCATCATGATGTTCTGGTCCTCCTCTGGTCCACCAGAGACCTCATGATGTGAACACAGAGTCCTCCTCCTCTGGTCCACCAGAGACCTCATGATGTGAACACAGAGTCCTCCTCCTCTGGTCCTCCAGAGACCTCATGATGTGAACAC
Organism: Leptoclinus maculatus; assembly: GCA_032191485.1. Taxonomy (NCBI): domain Eukaryota; kingdom Metazoa; phylum Chordata; class Actinopteri; order Perciformes; family Stichaeidae; genus Leptoclinus; species Leptoclinus maculatus. The sequence goes on from JAVDOI010000007.1 coordinate 1,418,223, forward strand.
AGAGTCCTCCTCCTCTGGTCCACCAGAGACCTCATGATGTGAACACAGAGTCCTCCTCCTCTGGTCCTCCAGAGACCTCGTGATGTGAACACAGAGTCCTCCTCCTCTGGTCCACCAGAGACCTCATGATGTGAACACAGAGTCCTCCTCCTCTGGTCCACCAGAGACCTCATGATGTGAACACAGAGTCCTCCTCCTCTGGTCCACCAGAGACCTCATGATGTGAACACAGAGTCCTCCTCCTCTGGTCCTCCAGAGACCTCATGATGTGAACACAGAGTCCTCCTCCTCTGGTCCACCAGAGACCTCATGATGTGAACACAGAGTCCTCCTCCTCTGGTCCTCCAGAGACATCATGATGTGAACACAGAGTCCTCCTCCTCTGGTCCACCAGAGACCTCATGATGTGAACACAGAGTCCTCCTCCTCTGGTCCACCAGAGTCCTGCTCTCTGTCCTGACCTGTGGAGCAGCCTCAGGTCCTAGCTGGGTTAGCTTAGCTCCCATCTTGGCTCCCTCTCTTCTCTGGGGCAGTTTGGTGGTGTTTGGTCCAACAGACCAAACTGTCAGATTCTGTCATTGGCCATGAGTGATAAACATGAAAAAACAACAAATAAAGACAGAAATATAGCGAAATTCATGGGAGCTACCGGCCGCAGCATGTACATGCACCGCCGCTGCCATAGCATAAAAAAGACTGAAATGTGTGTTATAATAAATACATATTATCATTCATAGTTTTCCCTGATGATTTGATTTCACTGTGGTGCTTTGCAGTTGTATTATTCTTTAAACCAGATCAAAGTAGGTTTAGCATTTACCATAGGCCAACTTAAGGCTACGTGAAAGTGGAGTAGAATGGACAGTTAACTGTTTGACTTGTACAAAAGAAGATTGCATTTGTTGGTAGTTGTTGGTAACAACACACGTCAGTGGGGCCTTATAGTGTCAGCTCACGGCAAAGAAAGCAAATGCAGACAAATGACTGGCTAGTTAGCGAGGTAGCTTCCTTCTCCAGAGCGGCGGGGAGCGAGGTGAAGGACCGTTAGACCCAGTGCTGCCGCATGGTCACCAGCAAGCGAGTCGACTCATTTTGCTAAGCCAGTGTAGCATTAAAGCAGGGTGGAATTAGCAAGTTAGCTAAAGTATCCGATAGTTGGCTAGCTAGCTTGTTAATTCCACCATGCTTTAATGCTACACTGGTTACAGAAACTGAGCCAAACAAAGTTGTCAATCATCAGGCGATTATGTGCTTTTTTGCTGTGACAAGAGTGTGTAGATGAAGCATTAAGTTGTTACATGTTTAGTATTTACTTTGTAACTCCACCGCTCGATTTGAGTCATTACTGTACAACTGTTGCCGACTTGCCTTAAGCGATGTATTTATATGGAAGTAAGCATGCTACAAGTGTCGCAATGGCAACGGTACACATGAATGCGGCTGTATATAAACATTTGTTCATTTGTGGTGAGAATGTCTTGTTTGTATACCTGTAATACAAATGTTTTGTAGAATGGTGGCTGCAAGAGGTTTAATGTAAATGTAACCATGGCATAGCTTGTGTCATGATGTATATTTAGATCATGCTGATATTTCCATCTTATTGCTACCATTTCTTTTGATGCTGTTATTCCACAAAACACAGTTATTTATAGCTTGATCTGGCAAGAGAGAAATCATCATTGTTTGCAAGGCAGGGAATACTTATATCCATGATGTCTGATGGGTATAAGTGGATAACAAGTCTCCAGAAGGTATTAACCCTCGGACATATTGTGAACATAATTGCAGTCTTGGAGTTGGCAATGTTTTGTTGACTAAATAAAGCCTTTGAATAAAAACATAATGTAGTGCCATAAAGCTGCCCTCCATGAACGAAACCTTGATGTGCAGCTGGAGCCCCACTGCAGGCAGCTGGTGGCCTCAGGGTCCACCACTGTCTCTCCATCGTTGTTATGGATATCTGAAGGGTATGAATACCACAGAATACCACAGGGTCGCATTTCTGGGAATTGTATTGATTTTTCACCAATTTGTATTATTTAACACATAGATCAATATTTTTGAATTGTATTAGAAGTTATGTTGTTTTAAGTAGTGCAGTATTTTAAGCTCACTGTTAGTTGGTAAAATGTAGCCGACCACATATGTTCTCATTCAGGACAGAGATACTATCGGAATATTATAGGAATATTATGCACGGCTTAAGATGATCAACTGTGGCTCAGCTAATGTTCCTATTTGTTATGATTGAATAGGCATACTTTTGATAATATGCCTTATGTTCCTTCACAATGATGCTCGGCCGTCCTGACAGAAGAGGACAGAGCTTTGGTAGTGGTCCCTCTTCCCCAGACACTGTATAAAAGATTCAGTTCATTTCCTTCCCTTTCAGTCAGTTCACTCGCAGGTCTGTATTCAGGGGTACGGATGATTTCCCTGATCTAAATATGTGGCTTTTGGAGATCAAAAATTAGATAACGATAGCTTTTCAACCAAATCATTGGGCAGTAATACAAAAAAATCAGGTTCAATGTTGCAATCAATGCTCCACACAACAATGTGATATCCATGCTATATGTGCACATCGACTGAGAGGGAAACCAAACTGTCAAAACTGGAACATGATATCGTTTTACTTCTTAAATTTGTGAGAGGAAGTCATGTGTCGTCTATCCTCCAGCTTGACAATTCGCCCTCAAAGCTTCTGGTCGTCGCTGCCTCCTGTGCACGTCAGGGACTCGTGTGTTTAAGGGAAGCATCTCCTACAAACCACCATTCAGAGACATCAAGAGGAATATAACAGGTCCAAGCTCAATGTCAATTAGTTTCATTCACTATTTTCATTTACACAGCAAGATAATAATAATAATAATAATAATAATAATAATAATAATAATAATAATAATAATAATAATAATAATAATAATAATAATAATATTATTAATAATATTAATAATAATAATAATAATAATAATAATAATAATATTAATAATAATAATAATAATAATAATACAGCCTTAATTGAAAACCTGATTACTCAAAACCCAAACTGTCTTCTTAACATCACTGAACAAATCAAAACATAGATAACAGAACATACCAACATTACTGACATTGATATCCTAATGACTGCAGTTTACCTTATTGTTGTTTGTCACACTGGGTCACCTGCACTTTACATTCTCTTTGTGATTGCCTGTTTCCATCTGCTGCATATGAGTGAATACATGTGAGATGTGAATCAGAGAAGATTTCACTCATAAGAAGTATTCATCATGCTCTCTGCACTCAGTGTAGACAGTGACGTAACAAATTAGGTAGTTGTTTGATTTACTTCTGTCACATTCACGTCTCGATGAATGCAGCATGTGTGTGTGTGTGTGTGTGTGTGTGTGTGTGTGTGTGTGTGTGTGTGTGTGTATCAGTCACAAGTTTGGACATATCTTTTTTAATGTTGTTTTGTTTTTTCAAATGTTCTACATTGTAGATTAACTGAAGACATAGAACAAAACTATTAAACAAAGCAAACCATTGTTTGTGTTAGATTCATTTAGCTTTGCACACTCTTGGCATTATCTGAACCAGCTTCATGAGATTGTCACCTGGAATGTCTTTCCATCAGTCTTGAAGGTGTTCTTTTATATGCTGAGCACTTTCTTTCTCTTTGCATCCCGAACCATCTCGACTGTCTTCAGGTCGGCTGCTTGTGGAGGCCAAGTGATCTGATGCAGCACTCCATCACTCTCGTCACCAGCAAAGCCCCATCACAGCTCCTCTCCATGCCTCGTGGTGGGAACCACACATCCGTTCATCTTGTCTGCGTCTTACAAAGACATGGTGTTTGGATCCAAAAAGGATAGAATTATGACTCATTAGACCAAAGTACAGATTCCCACTGGTCTAATATCAATTCTTTGTGTTTCTTGGCCAAAATGATTCTCTTCTTGTTGTTGTCCCTCAGTTGTGGTTTCTTTGCAGCGATTCGACCAGGAAGACCTGATTGACGCGGTCGCCCCCATGTTGAGATGTGTCTCCTGTGAAGCGTTGACGTGGGCTCTGATCTGAGGCTAATTGGTGATTTGTGGGGCTGTTAACTGTAAAGAACGTATCCTTTGCAGCAGAGGCAAATTTCATCATAACGTTTGATGTTTTTTTAGCGACTGCACTTAAACATACACTGAAAGTTCTTGAAATGTTCCAGATGAACTGACCTTCATGTCTTAACGTGATGACGGACTGTCTTTAGATGAACACTTCTTGCCATAATCTGGATCACTGCAGTCGTCAAATAGTGCTACTCACTGTATACCTACGCTACCTCGGCACACAATAACTGATGGTCTCAAAGGCTTTAAGAAGTAAAGAAATTCCACAAATGTACTTATGACAAGACACACGTGTTGATTGAAAATGATTCATGAAGCTGGTTAAGATAATGCCAATAGTGTGCAAAGCTGTAGTCCAGGCGAACGGTGGTTACATCGAAGAATCCTGAAGATAAAACATAGTGTTTTGGTTCGTTTAACGCTTTTTGATTTACTACTTGATTTCATTTGTGTTATGTCATCGTTCTTCAGTATTAATCTGCAATGTAAAAAATAATAAAACCAAAGAAAAACCATTGAATGAGAAGGTGTGTTCATACTGTATAAAAACTAAACATCTCTGTTTGCAGTCATCATTAGATGTCAGGTGACTGCCGGCATCACCTGCTGGCTACAAGCTGACAAGACGCAGCCTTACTGTGTCATATATGGATGCATGACATCATGCGCTACTACTTTAACAAAATCATTTGAAATGCTATGCAAACTGTAGTTACTCTTTAGACACCTTATATGACACTGTATTTGCATTGTTAGCATATTTAAAGGAGAATATTTGTTATTATATTATAACATATTGTCACTTTTAAATAAAAATCTAGAAAAGCATGCACTAGTTTAGTCTGCCCTGGGTAGTGTCTTTAGGTTGCTTGTGAGCCTCTGAAGCGTCTGTATGCTGTCATCATTGGATGGAAGGTAACTGCTTCCATCTAGTGGCTAGAGGCTGAAAGTATGCAGCCTTCCACAAATCAGATATGATCAGGGAAGAAAGAGACCAGAGAACCCACAAGCTTTAAACGTGCAAGAGTCAATCAAACTGAAAGTTGGTCTTATGAACCATTTATTAAGGCTTAATGGATCCATAAAATAACATTCATACAGTGGAAGAAAGGATAATATAATATATGATAGCATAATTCAGAAATATTGGAATAAATGAAAATGAAAAATGAAATAAACTAATTATAACTGATATCTATAAGATAAGAGAAATTCATGTTTCTATTATTTGGACCATTGAAGACATCATTTAAATTACATTTTCAAATTGTACATTTTCTCTCAAACTTTGTTGAAAGTTGAATCATGAATGAAGAACCCATTTAAAGTTATGCATTCAACACTCAATGTAAAAAAAAACACCACTACATTTGCAAGAGCTTGGGGCCAACGGGCGAACAGACAATGGAGGAGAGAATAACACACAAGAGGGCGAACAAATACAAATCAAGAGGAGGGAGACACTAAGATCCAGAGAGGTAAGTGACCAGGTACAAATGTCCAGATAGGTATCCAGACAAGAAAGTTACCAGAAAGGTAAGTGTCCAAAATGTTAAACATCTGGAAAGACATGTATCCAGAACGGTAAGTGACCAGAGAGTATCCACAAGAATAGGTTCTAACTCACACAGGCTCCGTCCTCTACGAGACGTTATGGGTAATACTCCCCTCCAATCACGAGCATGCATTCATACACTGAAAAGTTGTATTACCATAGCCAGCCAATCAGGACCCACAGTATCACAGAGCAGCACAAACCGCTGTCTGCTACCATTTTTCTCTTAAACGGTAAATGGACTGTACTTGTATAGCAGTTTTCTCGTCTTTGGAGCACTCAAAGCACTTTAACACTACATGTCATCATTCACCCATTCACACCCATTCACTGATAAATGCAAGGTGCCACCTGCTCATCAGGGATAACTGTATTCACACCCATTCACACAGCCTTTGGGAGCAATTTGGGGTTAAGTGTCTTGCCCAAGGATGCATGGACTGGAGGAGCCGGGGATCGAACCGCCTATCTTTTGATTGAGGAATGACCTGCTTCACCTTCTGAGCCACAGTCGTAAAGTAACGTCGATTTGCCCATTGACTGCTCATCTTTACAGATGGAGTTGCTGCTTCGTGGACCTCGTCACTCTCCCTCATGTCTCGGCCTTGAGTGCCTTGACGCAGACCATACAGTGTTTGCACAACAATGCGCCGGTCAGGACGAGGTAGCGTCGGCAGTATAGGGCACAAAAGGGCTCTGGGGCACTCATGCGTCGTGCCAGCTCCACTTCTCGGGCCGCCTCGGCTGAGGCCCGCCAGAACCGACCTCCTCGCAGCCGCGGTGAACAGGTGCAACGAAGCCCAGAGAGGGCTCAGCGTCAGCAGAAGGCTCCTGCTTGGAGCATATCAACAGCGAAGAAATGACTATGTCTACGGAAGGAAGCGTCCCGACGGTGAGGGCCGCGTTCCCCGTGATGGCAAGATGGCAAGATGTTGATGTTGGTAATGTTGAAAATGTAAAAAAACGTTTTACTTACAACAAATTAGTTTCCTCAAGGAGCACATTGCCCTCTCCTCCCAAACTCCTCAGCTTTTCCCACCCCACCTCCAGTACAGGAGGCTTAGGGCCGGGGTGCACACGCTAGTATAAGTGGTACGGTACGGCCCGTTGGCACAGTGCTGTGTCTATCCATACAGCTGGACGCTCGTCCCCTAACACAGTCCTACGTTTAGTGGCAACACTAATGAAATGGATGGACAGGACACTGAGACTGGGTTATTCTCTCCAATTCTGCAGCGTTTCTCCTTCGATCATGAGAGTGAAGGGGGTGAATATCTTCCCATGGACGAGATAAACTTCCTCTCAGCAGAGATCCAGCTGGTGTTACAGAAACAGGCTGGGTCTGTCGGCCCCAATCACAACAGACAGAAAAGAGACATCTCCCTCCACGTACTGTGGTGGAAGAAAGAGAAGTCTTCTAATGATGAAATAAGGAATACCGAAAACCAGGTTGTCTTTTAAGTATTTATTCTCTGAGCAGAGAAGGTTCAATCATCACAACAGAATGCGTACAGTCTCAGTGAGGAAGAACCACGAAAAGAGTGAACAAGCTTTCTTTATACAGAAGGAGCAAAGGTGGGGGCCAGGGGCCAATGTTACAGACATTTCAGTCTCAGACTTTTGGTCTCAGACTGAAAGGAACAACAATGAAAAACAAGCGGCCCAAAGGCCTTGGTGCTGGAACATTCTCATACAACACAGTTAGTTATCTTTGTGAACAGAGAGGGAGAACTCTTCTTCTGCACAACAGAGACACGGTGAAGTTCAACAAAGTTCAGAGATAAATGACTTATGCATGAATACAATATACTGAGTAGAAATATATACCAAGTAAAGAATGACCATTACAATCCTCCCCTTGATCATTACATTAGATCACTACAATAGTATATATTCACCACTAGAAGTGAGAACATAAGTCAATAACATTTCATAATTAAGGACATCATTAACCCCTAGCGTAGGAAAGTGCTGACGGGCTGTTTTTGTGTGGTGAGAACACCGAGCCTGTGGAGGAAACTAAATCTTTACACACTCGCCTCGTCATCGTCGCTAAAGTGTGTCAGGGATGAGTTTGTATCATCGTTGTGAAAAGTGTCTAATTGTGCAGTCGTTTGAACAGAGTGCTCAGGGGAACACAGGAGGAGTTGATGGGACACTGATTTGTTGATGGCTCGCACTAAGGGACAGTCGAACAAAAGGATTAACACGTACCATCATCTGGATGTTTCACTACTTCATTTGGTTAACATTGGCAGGCGAGACTAGAGAAATATACTGACGTACAGACAGAATAATTAAAGTGTCGAAACCACAGATTTCATTGTAGCCTGTCGTCACTCAGGGCCATATCAAAACATTAACACATATTACCCAAAATGATTTACATATGCACATCATTAATCGATAAGGTAAAGGCATTCGCTGTTTTTTCAAATTGTAAGCAACTCTATGTTGCAGCAAACTGGGGAATGTTAACATGAACATGGTGAGATGAGTCTCCTGAGATGAGGTGAAACACAGACGCTGGACCTCCATCTCTGTTGAACTGTATAATAAGACAACATATCAGTGAGTTTCATAACAAACAATAATCAAACAACTTAAACAATTTGTAAGCACTTCTATCATATTACCATAATAAATATTCAGAATCAACTGTGAGTTTAATTGATTCCTTTATCAAGTAAACTAAAGAAAGCACTAGTTGTTTTGTGTGATGATGTTTCTTAGATAACAAGCTGAATCTAATAGCAACGGTGACTGTGGCCGCCGAGCACTAATGACTTTAGTGTATTCATATCACATGTTATTCACTGTTTGGTTCAATGGTTTTACGAATCCTTTCTTTAATATGATGGTTGCTGGTTTGTGGTTCTATGATATTTGGTTGCCATGGTTTCTCATATGATAGGAAACACAATTATTCTTGCACAGAAGAACAGAAAACACGTTGAACCTCTGAGGCCACACCATCCCGGACCGCGGACCGTGTGCCATGGTGCTGGAGGTCTGCCTTCCATCGCTGTTACAGGTGTTCGATGCGTTGTTAGCAAACAATACATTTTCTACAAAATACTAAAAACAACTGTGCACTCTCTTGTGTACCACCCTGAATTAATAAAATAACATACCATCATTTCTGAGTATTGTATTGTAATTCCAAAAACAATAACTTAATAAAATACAAATATTTATTGTTGCAGTTCTTTTACATTCCCTAATGTCATCTAACAACTAATTTGAATACAGTGATATTCATATTATTTAATGTAGAGGCCCACGTCATCATGTTTGATATAGTATAAAATGTAAAATGTTCTAAAACATTTATACTAATTGTATTTTATTTTTTATTTGTTTATTTGATAAGGGATAAATAAAAACATTGCTGTAAATGCGCCAGAGTTATATTTTTCATCTGTAGTCCCAAGAGTCAGATGTTACAAAGTAAACCTAAAAACAGATTATTAGATTAAATTTACAAGGTTATACAATATTAACCCTTTACAATGTGTGCACAAACAATGAAAGAAGTGAGAATATTAATGTAAGTAGTATCATCATTCAGGAGACTCTTATACTACGTTGTCAAGTACTAACAAGACAACACAGAGGCTCTCAAATGTAACACACACAAAGCAAAATAAAATGAGGGATAACTATGTTAAAATAGAAACATGGACTAAAGACAAAATTATGCTGCATTGTTAGACACTAAAAAACATTCATGTCAGAAAATCGTCAGTCAAATTTTAAAGGTAATCTTGATGATACATCAAGATTTTGATGACCATGAAGGAAGGGATTATAACCTGCATGGGACAGTTACAAAGTAGTATCACATTTAATCTCCTTCCATTTCTTATCGCTGTGTTAGAAGACTGGGATTTTGGCAGTCTTTAGACAAAGGTTGTGGTTTTTCACGACGTTACCAAATACTAAAAACTGTACAAAATGTGGATAGCACATATACTAAAAACTACATATTTCTCCTGTACCAAGTTATCTCTGCTGTGAGCTCATTTAGCGTACTACTGGAAGAGAGCACGTGGCGATTGTCTGGGCCGTTCTGTACATCATTTTTGTAAACTGTACCAGATGAGGCCCAACACCTTCCCTCTGCAGGGGTAGCCAATGTTTGCAATCATTTGATATCATAAGTGAGGGATATTTCTGAGCTGGAAAGAGTAACCTGAAAAAAAATCGCTTGCTTAGTCGCAGCATTTCCTGTTGAAATGTGATCAGAAGCGTTAGTGTGACATTACTAGGGTCAACAATCTGACCCACAGAATGATCTCAGATCGGTCCTTATTCATTTCCGGTTTTTTTCTAACGGGTTGTCGTATGTTGATGACGTCGAGGTAATGGCCGCTCTCGCTGTGGCGTGAGGACTGTAATATTTTCTCCACCATAGCTGTTAAATTAACCCGTAAAATATTTATTGTACGCTGTAAAAAACCAACATCAGCAGGAGAGGGCAGTTCTTAACGCAGCAGTGCTGTCTTTGAAGAGCTCCGGGTCGGCAAGGTGAATGAATAAATGTGTGGTTGTTAGCAGCTAGCAGAGTGTAGCTGCGCGTTTAGCTTATAGTTAGCTACAGGGATGGATCATTCTTTATTGAAAGACAGACGAGTGGGCTGCAATGACCGCTCATTGTTCAAGTGGCGGTGTCCGGTTCGTTTTGCACCAAGGATGACCGGTTTAGCTGTTTATATTCTTCTAGGACGATGTGCTGCTCGGTGTGGGCAGTGTGCTCGGTGGTTAGCAAGCTCTCCGCGTTGACGTTGAAGTTACGGGCCTTGTTGCGACCCAGTTATTAGAAGTGTAATACCAGCCATTGTACGGCGCAGCTGAACTTAAGTATTTACAAACATGGACATGTTGTGTCAGTATGTGCACGTTAGAAGGTAACGTGAACTTTCTTATGGAACCATGAAACCCTTACGAGACATTTGCAGTAACGTTTTATGAGGTTTTGAGCTCCTACCATTTGCAGATAACGTTAACGCTAGTTGTTAGCTAGCTTGCTAGTGCTAAGATGTTCCTTTGCTGTTAAAAGCGCTGGAATCTAACTTTCATTAAGAAACTTCTGTTGTCGATTTTACCTATATTATTATGGCTTACTGTCGCATGAAAGGTTTTTAAAATTAAAGTTCTTGTCCTCTCAATTGATATGACGTTAGCCAGTTTGTTAGCAGGCTGGCTAGTTTTATTTGCTCAGGCAAATTCCAAAGCACACAAATACAAACCGTTTGTGTTATTTAGTCCAATATTTTAGCCTACTTTATTATGTAGAGTCGCTCATATGCCAAACCCAATTTGAAGGTCTGGCAATTATTTGCTCATTTGTTTAAGATACATACAATATTTAGTTAAGTATCTGTAAATACTCGTATTATACGGTCTGTTAATTTCCATCAACAAAACTGTTGGTTGTGGTATTTTTAAAATAATGATTGTATACTCAGATTGTCTTTGGGTACATGATTTGTGTGTTAACTTTATTGGTTAGTTAATGATCTGAAATCCTATTCTACCTTGTATGTAACCTATGATATGGAATTATGTATTTTGATACATAGAAAAGTTTACTATCAAAAGTGTGGGTGCAGTTAGGATATTACATGTTGACTGTTTTTTTACAGACTGCGGTTGTTCTGTTTACACCAGAATATTCCCCGATGGATACTCCTGAAAGCCCTACCCAGTCCCCTCAGTCTCCGGAGGAGGAGGAGAAGGGCCTTTCTGACAGTGAGCTGCTGGATTCTCCTGATGAAGAGCAGGACGGGCTCATCTCTGACAGTGAGATAGTCCATGAAGAGGAGAATGGGGAGCTTGTCGAGGAGGAGGAGATGTTGGAGAGCCGAGGAAGAAATTCGGAATTTAAGGAGAGGGAAGAAGACGACGAGGTGGTCCCTGACTTTGTCTCTGACGCAGAGGACGAGGAGCCTGTAGCAGAAACACAAGGGATGAGACAGGAGGATGGGACCATTGTGCTGATGGAGGGGGATGAAGATGGTCCGCAGAAGGAACAGTTGGATGAGAAGGAAGGAGAGGAGCAAGAGGATGGAGTCATTGACACCCCACAGTCTCCAGACTCAGAACAGGGCAATAGCTTCATTCCTGATGAGGATGGGGAGGAAGGATACGGGGACTACGGAAAGAACGACTCTGCAGATCCTGAGACAGCTGAGGGGGATGATGATGATGATGATGAGGAGGAGGAGGACAAAAGCAAGGCTGAGGAAGGGATGAGAGCTGAGCAAGAGGAAAGGAGGAGAGCTGTCGTGGTGAGGCAGATGAAGGATGACCCGGCGTCTGTTTCCCGGGAGCTGGACGAGCATGAACTTGATTACGATGAGGAGGTCCCAGAGGAGCCCAGTATCCCTACACACGAGGAAGAGGAAGATGAGGAAGACACGAAAGTGGAGGGAGAAGAAGAGGAAGAGACTGAGGACAAACGCAATAAGAATAAGAAGAAGGAGAAGAAACCAATCCTCCCCCCATCTCCTAAGGACAGTGAATTCAAGAGGTCAGGTGACTCCAAAGGACCTGAGAGGATGCGCAGAGATTCCTTCAGAGACAAGAAGAAGGATGAGGATGATGGAGAGATTGATGAAGGAGAGATTGATGTAAGTGATCATAGTTTGGATTATATGTTGATCAGTGTGAGGTGATTGGCTGGGTGCAGGTGAATGGGGGGGAAAGTGCCTTTCATATTCAGAAGTATCGGTCACTGTTCTCTCGTGTGGAATTCTTTTTTTTGTTTTGTTTAGTACCACATTTTAAAAACTATTAGCTTTTAAATGTATAGATAGCAGCTATGGCTTGACAATAGAGGTATTCAAAACCGGTCCAAAGTTGCAGCACTGCTCTCCTGCTCTGCAGCCCACGTTGTGTTTCACTCTTACATTGAAGTGATAGGCACACTGTTGCAGGTGAGTCTGAATTCTGTCGTCCAGGTTGGCAAAATACCAGTCAACGTTAGATCTCTCTTCTCATTAGCAAAGCTAACAAAACATCCGGTAGCAGCTTCTCGTTTGTAGCTGGCGCTGACCGTCTTAACCTTATGAACTTCATAGTTTTGACATTTGGTATTTGGATTACCTTGTGAAATACAGGTGTGACAAAGTCAGTGGGCTAGTATTGGATCAGACCTCGTATCAGCAAATACTCATTATAAAACTTAATTTACAAACTGGTGCAGTCACAGTACATCCAATACTTTGAATTATAATTGACATATGACCACCAAAATGATGTCACCAAAAGGTACAGGCCAGTGGCTCACTGTAGGTCAACTAATCTCAATCTCTCTCATACATAATGCACTCTTGCACACACAGACGGAGAGAGAGAGCCTCCTCCTCTTTGTAAGCCCATCACCGTTCCCACAGTCAGTCCGTCAGTACGAGAAACAGATCTCAGTCAGATATACAGCCCCTGGCTGGTTGTGTCAGAGTAAAAAACTCTGCTGCCGTTGTGTCTTAGCTCACGGAGCATCCCGTTACCGAGGTCATGCTTGAGCCCCGGCTAAGCAATAAGACAAGAAATATGTGAATCACATGTTTTCCTAAATATTGGTATTGTTGCTCTTTACAGAAGAACAGTATTTTCAAAAAAGGAGCTTTTTCTTTAACTTTGATAAAGACTCTGACATCTGGATGCTTGCTAGTAAAACACGTTGGCAAGTAACTTCTTGCAATCTCAAATGTTTAGAATCTCCCAAAACCGTACTTGGAAACGACCGCCTGCACTCAAATCAGATTCTGCTCTTCTCCGGCGTCGACTAGTAGACTGAGTAGAGCTAAGAATTGGCTTTGTGAGCCATCAAATCTTTTGTCAATATGCTTCCATCTTTATTTCACACTGCGCTGTTGTGTGACAGCGCAGTGTCACATACTGGTTATGCTTCCTGATTCAAAGATACAGGCTGTTTCATTTCTGAACATGTCCTTGCTCATCCGTTTTATGTCGGATATCATGAATAGTGCTCAATGCATTGCAACCCTGCAACAGATTGTTGTTTCAACTTTTTTTTTGACATGACATTTAAAAAAGACACTCTCCTCATACCTTGTTTTTTAGCGTGATATCTTGGTAGGATACGATAAGGTGCTCTAAGATGTCATGATTTCCCTTTTGAATGTGTGGGCAGGACGATGACCTGGAGGAGGGGGAGGTCAAAGATCCCTCAGACAGAAAGATCCGACCACGTCCCATCTGCAGGTTCTTCATCAAAGGTAGGTGGTGAAGAGCAGCTCTCACCCCAGCAAGGCTGATATTATCTGCCTCTTTTAGCATATGACAGATGTGTTATATTTCTTTATGTAACCCGCTGCGTAACAACAACTTGCACATAATTAGTGCAGCCATTACAAAGATTGTCCACCAGAGTGCACTGATTAGTTTATATTTCAACAGGTGTGTGTGTGTGTGTGTGTGTGTGTGTGTGTGTGTGTGTGTGTGTGTGTGTGTGTGTGTGTGTGTGTGTGTGTGTGTGTGTGTGTGTGTGTGTGTGTGTGTGTGTGTGTGTGTGTGTGTGTGTGTGTGTGTGTGTGTGTGTGTGTGTGTGTGTGTGTGTGTGCATATATTATTACATATTTGTCACACTTAAATGTTTCAGATCATCAAACTAATTTTAATATTAGACAAAGATAACCCGAGTAAATACAAAATGTAGTTTTTAAATGATGATTTAATTTATTAAGGGAGAAGAGCTATCCAAACCTACCTGGCCCTGTGAAACAGTAATTGCCCCCTAAACCTAATAACTGGTTGTATCACCCTTGGCGGCAACAACTGCAATCAAGCGTTTGTGATAACTGTCAGTGAGTCTTTCACATCGCTGTGGAGGAGTTCTGGCCCACTCTTCTTTGCAGAATTGTATTAATTCAGCCACATTGGATGGTTTTCGAGCAGAAACGGCTTGTTTAAGGTTATGTCACAGCATCTCAATCGGATTTTAGTCCGGCCTTTGACCAGGCCACTCCAAAACCCTCATTGTGCTTTCTTGAGCCATTCAGAGGTGGACTTGCTGGTGTGTTTCGGATCATTGTCCTGCTGCAGAACACAAGTGAGCTTGAGGTCACGAACTGATGGCCGGACATTCTCCTTCAGGATTTTCTGGTAGAGAGCAGAATTCATGGTTCCATCAATCATGGCAAGTTGTCCAGGACCATCACACCACCACCATGTTTGACTCTTGGTATGATGTTGTTTTTATGAAATGCTGTTAGTTTCACACCAGATGTAACGGGACGCACACCTTCCAAAAAGTTCAACTTTTGTCTCGTCAGTCCACAGAATATTTGCCCAAAAGTCTTTGGGATCATCGAGAATGTGAGACGAGCCTTTGTGTTCTTTTTGGTCAGCAGTGGCTTTGGCCTTGGAACTGTCCCATGGATACCGTCTCCTTCTTATTGTTGAATCATGAACACGGACCTTAACTGAGGCAGGTGAGGCCTGCGGGTCTTTAGATGTTGTTCTGGGGTCTTTTGTGACCTCCTGGATGAGTCGTCGATGCGCTCTTGGAGTCATTTTGGTCGGCCGGCCCCTCCTGGGAAGGTTCACCACTGTTCCAAGTCTTCTCCATTTGTGCATAATGTCTCTCACCGTGGTTCGCTGGAGTCCCAAGAAATGGCTTTGCAACCCTTTCCAGACTGATGCTTCCTGATTACTTTGTTTCTCATCTGTTCTTGAGTTTCTTTAGATGATGTGTTGCTTTTTGAGATCTTTTAGCCTCCTTCACTTTGTCAGACGGGTTCTTTTGAAGTGATTTCTTGATTCAACAGGTCTGTCAGTAATCAGGCCTGGGTGTGGCTACTGAAATTGAAATGTTGTTAATCACAGTTCATTCATGATTTATCAGGGGGGGGGGGCAATTACTGTTTCACAGGGCCAGGTAGGTTTGGATAGCTCTTCTCCCGTAATAAATTAAATCATCATTTAAAAACTGCATTTTGTATTTACTCTGGTTATCTTTGTCTAATATTAAAATTAGTTTGATGATCTGAAACATTTAAGTGTGACGAATATGCAAAACAATAAGAAACCAGTAAGGGGACAAATACTTTCCCCCAGCACTGTAAATGTGTATGTATATGTGTGTGTGTATATGTGTGTATGTGTGTGTGTGTGTGTGTGTATGTATATGTGTGTATGTGTATGTATATGTGTGTATGTATATGTGTGTATGTATATGTGTGTATGTATATGTGTGTATGTGTGTGTGTGTGTGTGTGTGTGTGTGTATATGTATGTATATGTGTGTATGTGTATATATATATATATGTGTGTATATATATATATATGTGTGTATGTGTGTGTATGTATATGTATGTATATGTGTGTATGTATATGTGTGTATATATATATGTGTGTGTGTATGTATATATGTGTGTGTGTGTATGTGTATATATATATGTGTATGTGTCTATGTATATACAGTACTAACATTAATGTCTGTATTGGTCCAATATATTTTTCTCCTGCTGGAACAGTTTTGTTGCTATGTACCAAGATCTTTACAAGATGGTATGTTGATATCATTTAGGATATCTCTTTTGCAATTTTGAAAGCAGTAATGAAAATGTCTTCCTCTCATTTTGTGTTAACCCAAGAAAGTAACACACATAATACATTAGTGTTGTTCTCTCTGGGTAACTGTGCCTGCGTCATCAATCATTTTTAAACTATACTGTAACATTTTGTCTTCTCCAGGAAATTGCACTTGGGGTATGAACTGTAGGTTCATCCACCCCGGAGTCAATGACAAAGGGAACTATTCCCTCATCAGTAAGCCGGACCCCTTCTCACCTAACGGAGCGCCTCCTGGAGGACCTCACCCACTCATACCCAATAATCCCTGGGTAGGTGTACAATACTGTCAGTGTTACAGTACATGAGATCAGAAACAAAACAAATCTACTGACGGTGTCGCTGGACCTCTGCATCTCTGTGAGCATGTGTGTAATATAGGGAATCTAGTGAATGCATTTGTTGCTGTTTTAGGCTGGACCTGCAGTGGAGGAGCTCCCCCCACCACCTCCTCCAGTGGAGCCTCCTGTAGAGAGTGCCTGGGAGCGAGGTCTAAGGCATGCCAAAGAGGTAAACGCTTCCACTGCTTCTCACGGGAACCACAATGAGCTTGTGCCAAATTGAACAGCTGTCATGCTGCTGTGAGTGTAAAGTAACTATGACTGTAAACCTGTGTTTAGTGACACTCCAGACGTGTATCCGTTTTACTACCCTTTACTGTCACCTGTTTGGAAAGCTAAGATATTCCCTGAAGCCTGTTTTGAAAGCCAGATGTGTTTTGATCTTTACGTTGTCACAGAAGGTTTTCATGTAGAAGATGTGACCAGCATTACACAACATGTAGAGCAACACGGCCATTAACGAGAACAGCAGCCATGGACATGTTGCCCATCTTCACATCAATACAGAACTTGCTAAACTTCCTGTTTACCGTCATTCATAGCGGTGGTTTCATCAAGTTGTTGCGTGTCCCATAGGTGCTGAAGAAGGCCACCATCCGTAAGGAGCAGGAGCCGGACTTTGAGGAGAAGCGTTTCAATGTGACCATCGGAGAGGACGACAGAGAGTTTGACAAAGAGAATGACTTCCTCAGAGAACGCAGCTACCGCATCATCAGAGAGTAATGCCACATTGGTTTTTAGTAAATGCATTGTGCAAGGCTTTCGTCTCTGTTACCTTTAGTTGATTTAAATCCAATCCCGTCAGACTCATGATTTTAGTAAAGCTTGGTGAGATGACAGACAGTCATTGAAACTACATCTCTGAGGCTCCCTCAAAGAGTTGTGTTATTTATTCTTTCATCAACTCTGTTAGTTGAGTTAGTGTCATTAGTTGTGTTTTTATATTGGATTATCCTCCTCGTACTAGTCACATGGTCCCAGTAGATCTGTGAATGCTGTTCTTTAATGAAATGAAAGTAGAAAAGAACCCTTAAGAAAAGAGTTTACTTTCTAATGTTGCAGCAAAACACAAACACATTTATACAATGAGTGTGTCGTAAATGTACCGGATCATTATTGATACAAATCTGTTTACTTCTTTCAGTGAAATGGACTTCAGAGATCCTGTTTATGGGTAAGTATAGCCTAACATAGAGCTCCTACCAAGGCCATAGTGTAGACCAGAGGTCACACCAGAGGTCACAGCCTGTCCCTTCTGCACAAGGACCTATACCTCACAAGGACCTATACCTCACAAGGACCTATACCTCACAAGGACCTATACCTCACAGATTGTTGACAATTATTACATTTTGACAGAAACTTTTTATTTGAACAAGCGTTAAACCAGAAAAGAGGACACAGAAAAAAAAAGTCTCTAAGCTGCTACGACACTATATATGTGTATATATATATGTATATATATATGGTACTGAATCAAGAGACGATGTTCTGGACCTTTACTGAAGAAATGTCCTCTAATTAGACCTCTTTGAATTGTATTATTACAACACCCCCTATCATCATTATTATTATTATTATTATTATTATCATTATTATTATTATTATGGTGTAGACAGATGTAGATGTAACTTGAGTAGCAAGACGGTTGTCTTTTGTCGCAAGTACAATTTTGAGGTACTTGTACTTTACTTTAGTATTTCAATGTTCTGTAGCTTTATACCTGTAGTCTACTGTACCTCATAGGGAAACATTGTGTATACGTTTAACTTCACTACGTTTATTTCACAATATTAGTTGCTAGTTAGGCTACTTTGTAGATTCAGATTTTTAATATAAATGAACTATTAATCGATGACATATTATTAAATTGTATATCAGCTAATGATTAAGTATATAACATAGTTAAAATGGGCTCCAGCTTTACCAGTTGTAACATTTAAGTGATGAACACATTTAAATAATATAGGTATATCTATATTATATGTAATAATAATATGAAGTGAGGGTGGTGTAGAGCTGAGCACCGATCTTGAGCCCGCCCGTTGAGAAGTATTACGAAGCTGTGGCGAGACAGAATAGACACGCCCTCTGTGCTGAATACACATGTATAACCTTCATGAGCTATCGTACCATTCAAATGTTTCCCTCCACAGGGACCAGTATGCGGATCCATACTATGACTATGAAATGGATGCCCTCTGGCGAGGTGGCCAGTATGAAAACTTCAGAGTGCAGTACACAGAAGCTCCTCCGCTTCCTTACCACTACACTGTGAGTATCCTCCACAGTCTGCTCACAATGTTCTCCCAACGTTAAGGTTTTCATCTCCTTCAACAGCACAAAGTAAAGCAACAAGGTCCCAACAGGGAACAACAAATGAATGGAGGACATGAGGACATGAGGACATGAGGACAGTTATACAGACAGAAACAGTCCCAAAATGAATTCTATTTACTCCTCTTGGAGTGACGCTAATAACTACAATTTCCAGTTTTTTTTAGTTTTGTTTCTAATTAGGAATGAAACTATATATTTGTGAGTCGTACGAATTGAATAGCAACGAAATAATTACCGCGGACTAAACTGAACACATCCCTCTGGACAGGAGCGTGAACGGGAGCGGGACCCTCGGGAGAGGCCCCGGGACCGAGAGAGGGAGAGAGATCACCGGGAGAGGGAGCGCCGGCAGAGGGAGAGGGAGAGAGAGCGGGAGCGCGAGAAGGAGAGGATGAGGCGGAAAGAGGAGTGGGAGAGGGACCGGATGAAGCGGGACGAGAAGGAGAGGCCGAGGATGCGTCCCCCTCGAGAGGCCAGGGAGAAAAAAGACGAGGACAAACTGAAACCACGCTCTCCCCTCAGCCTGCCACCAAAGTGAGTGACTTTTCAGTTTTATTTTGCTGTCATGTCCTGATACACCAGCAAGGAGTGAGCACAGTGAAACCCAGTCCTTAGGTCCTTTAGTTGTGTTTGTCACAGTTATGTCTTTGTGATTATTGGGTGTAATGCATCACTATTACAGCCCATATCAGTGTTGGTTAGTTAACAATATGTCAGTGATGGCCATTGTGATTCGGATCCCTTGAATCCCTTTTATTTTTAGAATTGTGAACAAGATACATAAGCTACTAAGCACTAACATTTTACAGCTGAAACATGTTTTTGACAAACTAATGCTGAAATATCAGCCTGGTTATTGGTCAACGTCTGATCACTACCATATATGGTTTTGTTTCATAACAAGCAGCAGAACATTATCTTCACATTTGACACAAATGTCCACCCGGACTCGAGGATGAACCGATTCAAATTTGGTGGTTGATGGTCAAGGTCACTGTTACCTCACAAAACCCATTTTTGGCCACTACTCAAGAATGAATATGATAATTATGAGATTTTCACACAAATGTCTGTTAGAATAAAATGATGACATACATGGATGTAGACGTGACTGGTTGGCAGGGGCATATAACTGACTTAGCAGGGTATGAAACTAACTCAAAGTCAGTACTAGTCCCAAGGACTAGTAGGTTCATAAAACTACTAGTCCTGAGCAATCTTTACTAGTCCTTCATGAAGCTTTGGGGAATGAACCAATCACGGGGTGTAGGGATGTGTGTGTGGAGGAAGACTCTCCCAAGGCAATTATCTAACAGTGAAACCGCAGAGATGCAAGGTACTAATCAAGAGTTTTATTGTTTGTAACATTATGGCTGTACAAAGATTGATGCATGTTACATCATGATGTCGTGATATTATAATTACACAGGAAGCAGAAGAACAACGTCAAGGGTCCGGTAGGCTATAATGTTCATTCAGCTAGCATGGGTACATCAAGTTCAGCATCTATGTCAAGTTGAGGAATTCCGCTATGGAATGTACCGGCTAAAAATGTAATAATATAACAGCACGTCACCACGGCAGTTTAAGCAGTGAACGCTCTGTGCCAAAAACAATACGCAGTCTATTAATAAAGCAGGCATTTGTTCTAATCTTAGATGAAGTATTTTTGTTAGATCACACAAAGATATTGGGTGTTAGTTCATGTGCTGCAGTGATAAGAGCTTCACCATCTATATTTCTTTGGCGGGCCGCTGGTGAACCTGAACGAGAGGCCCGGCCTGATCATGAATATAGTGCCTTTCACATTGTGTAAACAAAAAATTATAATCGAAACAAAATAGTCTAATATCCTCAACAATTTGGGGAATAGTGGAATGTTACTGTTGGGGATTCGACCCCTGAGAGACTGGTGTAAAGATGATTATTGACCACTACAGGGTTCAGAGAACACGCAGACATCTGTTTGTTCCATACGTTACTGTATTCAGTCTGACATACAGTGTTATAGTTTGGTGACAGATGTCCGAGTTTCTGGAATAAACACAGAAAACGAATTACAGAACCGAAGCATTAGCAATAGTAAACCCTTAACTAAAGCAAACACACATACATTCACAGGAATACAGGCTCGCTAGCCAGGTTAGCCACTTAGCTCAACTTTGGGCTATTATTTGAACGGCTAATTACAAGACAAACACTTACTGACAGTAAATGCACTTAAGAACATAAGTACAACTACAAACGGAACAGTTACGCCCCATAGGCTCAAAGTTACAGTTGATGACTTACATCATCAATGACTCGATCTGACTGTACCGTTGGTCCTACGGAGGATCTACGGTTAGCGCAACCGGAAGCGGAAACAGTTCGCAACGTCAAATACAGTTTCAGAATAAAAGCGCATACACTTTATCGTCTCTGTCCGTGAAGAATTCACAAGTTACATTTACTTATCGGGAAAGTCTTTTTCCGGACATAAATAACGAATAAAGCCTCTAAAATTTCACTCGCCATGAGGACTAGTGAGAATGACAATTTAGGTAGTCCCTCCAAAAATCCACTCGCCTCGGGCTACAGGACTAGCGTTAGTTTCCGACCCTGCTTAGAAAGGAAGTCTGCACACTACTTCTGGATATTTTGAAGAAGTTGTTGACTTTGTTGACCTAGATTGTGTGTAGCCATCTGAAATCTGCTACAGAGATTCAATGATGATTGGTAGTGAGTGAGGTTGAAGGATAGAAGAAGGGAATGTGTGAAACCATTAGTGATCGTTTCCTTTGGATGTTTAAGCAATCGGTACTACAAAGGTCGTCTGGGACGAGTAGTGTTAGGGGCCGTCCAGAGTTTTCAACATTTTCACGTGAATTTTTTCGGTGAACGGAACTTGCATTTTTTAACGCCTAGCGAGCGGCATCTCGTGCAAACACTCTCTAATGCTGCGGATTGAGTCGAATCGAGTTTCTTTGCGACGTCCACGCCGTTTCCCAAAAATGTAACGGCCGCGCGAGAGCCTGTCAGACGCTGAAAGAGCTGCAACAAAGCGCTGCAGGAACGGGGGGGGGGGGGGGGGGGGGTCTCCGAGCACCTTGCTTGTGCATGGAGGAGAGGGAGGCAAGGACGATAACAACAACAACATTGGGGGTAAATTGCACCAGTGCCCGGTGTGCAGTGAGCTGTTCCCGACTCGCTATCAACTTCTGAAACATCAGAAACTGACTCAGCACAAACTAAAAACAATTTTAAAGTGGTTTTAATAATACATTGTTTGATACATATTATTGTGTTTGTGTCTATAGTTGGGACTCCTAAAATCTAGACCTCTGTCATGTAATGTGATAAAATATTATTCCTCTCAATGTGCCGAATACTACAACTCGGTCTGCATTCTTTCAAGTCCTCTGTAAAGTCAATGGACAACGCAGGAACCGTCCCTCCTTGTGATTTAGAACTGACTAATCTCATCACAGTCCACCAGATTATGAGTGAAAACACAGCCCGCATTC
Organism: Leptoclinus maculatus; assembly: GCA_032191485.1. Lineage (NCBI taxonomy): Eukaryota > Metazoa > Chordata > Actinopteri > Perciformes > Stichaeidae > Leptoclinus > Leptoclinus maculatus. The sequence continues at coordinate 1,440,676 of JAVDOI010000007.1, forward strand.
TTGGTTTCTGGTTATGAAATTGTGGAACTTCTTTTGTTAACAACTCCAAGCCAACACCCGTCTTTAGCTATTGTTCACTGATGAGTTACGTACAGAACTTAGGCAATATTACCCGCCAGAGGCGATGTAGAAATCCTTCCAGGTTGAGCAACTCATTTGTGGGGGACTCGTTCTCTGAGATCTACATGGTCGGACCTTTCTGCACTTAGTACTTGGAAAATGTAGAAATGCATATTGAGCGTTATTTTTGTGGAGAAGTTACTTTACTGCGACATGGTATTAGAACATTACCTAATATTGGGTTTAATAGTATGGAGAAGTTCTGTATTTTCTCTTATTGTTACTTAGCAGTAATAATTCATATGCATACTAATTATATTTGTGCAACACCTGTGCTTTGCCAGAATAATGAATTCATCAAAAACTGGTCTTGTTGATGTAAAGTATATTCCTAATTTCCCCTTTTCTCAGTTAATGCAAACTCAGTCAGTCACTTCCTTAGTGCAACAATCTGATCAACTCTTACATACTACCAAATATATCCACATTTTGTATCAGTTTAGCTTCCAATAGTGAATAAGAATCGGTTTAGTCAAAAGATGTTGCCTGACCACATGTGTAGTTACATTTATTTTAAGACTATAAAAAGTTGTGAATTCGGACCGATTTCTATTTTACATTTAAAAACGGGTTAATGCAAGATGGTTGGTGTTAAATGTCATGTCTCGATGTCCTGAAGTCACTGTGTATTTTTAAACACCTGCTCTGTAATGAAGAACAAAGCGTGATGTTGGGTACAGAGGAAGTTCAACAGGTTGAAGCCTCCTTTCTCCAGAAGGCTCCTCAGGCAGAGTCACTAAACCTACAAAAGCTCTGCAAACATCCTATTAGCTTTTGTTGTACTCGTATAGCTTTATTGGCACCACTTCCTTTTTTCATTCCTTCCTCAAAGGAACCGTTCTGTTGATGATAAAACATATTTGAGAGCTAAAAATAGATCCGTGTTGTGATTCTATTCTTAGCTCTGACATCATTTGCTCTTGCATCACTCCTGCGGAATTTCTCATTCTCTGGGGAATATGTGCCTGTTATGTACTCGGGTACACTGTAGGACAGCCACTCTTTAACTGTGCTTAAGTAGAAGACTGTATTATTCCAAGTATGTTTCCCTGTTCCACGTTCCACGTTGATGTGGGTGTTATTTTTATTCTTCATCGTTACATGTGATATTAAGCTTCAAACAGTTTATGCCGCACATTATCCGCAGGCAGTTTCTGTTTCATAGTAAGGCAAGGCAAGTTTATTTGTATAGCACATTTCAACAACAAGGTAATTCAAAGTGCTTCACATAAAACCATTAAAAGCATCAAAACATAAGGCAAAAGAAAAGGAGATTTAAAAACAATTAAGAACATTAATTAAAACACTAAAAACATTCATTAATTAAAACATTAAAAAGCAGTGTAAGAAATAAAATACAGAAGTAAAATGCAGAAATGCAGGAGATTGATTAATATCCTTGAATCTGGTTGAATTAAAGGCAGCAAACAGAAAAGTCTTCAGTCTAGATTTAAAGGAGCTGAGGGTCTCAGCAGACCTGCAGCTTTCTGGGACTTTGTTCCAGATATGTGGAGCAGAAACACTGAACGCTGCTTCTCCATGTTTAGTTGTGACTCTGGGAACAGAAAGTAGACCGGTCCCAGACCACCTAAGAGTAGGGATGGTTCATAAGGTAGCAGCAGATCAGAGATGTATTTTGGCCCTAAACCATTCAGTGCTTTATAAACCAACAGCAGGATTTTAAAGTCAATTCTTTGTTGGACAGGAAGCCAGTGTAAAGACCTCAGAACTGGAGTGATGTGATCCACTTTCCTGGTCTTAGTGAGGACTCGAGCTGCAGCGTTCTGAATGACTTGTTACAGAGACCTGTAAACACACCGTTACAGTAGTCCAGTCTACTGAAGATAAATGCATGGACAAGGTTTTACAAATCCTGTTGAGACATAAGTCCTCTAACCCTTGATATATTCTTCAGGTGATAGGAGGCTGATTGTGTAATTGTCTTGATATGGCTGTTCAGGTTGAGGTCTGAATCCATAACTACACCTAGATTTCTGGCTTGGTTTGAGGTTTTTAACATCAGTGATTGAAGCTGAGCGCTGACTTTCAATCGTTCGTCCTTGGTACCAAAAGAATATGTGAGCTAGCTTCCACTGTTTCAACTGAACTGAACTGCTCGGCAACAACTTGGGTCTATGTTTACTTCCTGTCAGGTTATGTCATTCAAATACACAATAATGTTTACATTACTGTGACATTATTTTCAAAAAGATGAGAATATCTCCATTGTCTGGGGAGAGGGTCGACCTTTCTGTGGTGACTGTTACTATTGGGCCTGTCTAGCTTCACTCTGATGCTTCTGTCAGCACCTGCACCAGGTGTGTGTCTGTGTGACTCTCACAGAGGGGGCGTGTCTACAGCACCTGTCTGTGTGACTCTCACAGAGGGGGCGTGTCTACAACCTGTCTGTGTGACTCACAGAGGGGGCGTGTCTACAGCACCTGTCTGTGTGACTCACAGAGGGGGCGTGTCTACAGCACCTGTCTGTGTGACTCACAGAGGGGGCGTGTCTACAGCAGCAGTAAAACTGTATTACACACTATGATGATTACACTGTAAAAAAATAAATAATAATAAATACTCAAGTGATCCGAACCGTGAGGGGTGATCCGAACGGATCACGGATCGACCCGTGATCCGTTACACCACTAGTAATTAGCTACAGACACAAAGTATTCTCTGTCCTTCAAGTAGGATTCAAACCAGTTGAGTGCTGTGCCAGAGAGTCCCACCCAGAGTTTTAGTCTTTCTAGTAGTATGTCATGGTCGACCGTGTCGAATGCAGCACTGAGATCCAGTAATACTAAGACTGAAGTTCTGCCATTGTCTGTGTTTAAGTGGATGTCGTTGAAAACCTTAACAAGAGCAGTTTCAGTATTGTGGTGCTGTCCAAAGCCTGACTGGAAGACATCAAAACACTTATTTACGGCCAAGAAGTTGTTCAGCTGTTGAGAAAACGCTTTTTCAATTATCTTACTTAAAAATGTGAGGTTTGATATTGGCCTATAATGTTTCATTGTTGCGGAGTCTAAATTAGCCTTCTTTAGGAGTGGGTTAATAACTGCAGTTTTTAGGGCTTGTGGGAAGACACCTGAGAGAAGGGATGTGTTTACAATGTGTAACAGATCAGTGGTCATGGAGTCTGAAATATCTTTGAAAAAATGTGTTGGTAGAATATCCAAGCAGCAGGAGGATGACTTCAGATGTTGTATAACGTCTTCTAAGCTTCTACGGTCGATTGAATGAAATTGTGTCATGATATTTGAATGGATGTTATTCAGAGATGGGGACAACACATATCCTGTGGTTGGTGTGGAGGCACTGACTGCTTGTCTAATATTCTGAATGTTGTCAGTAAAAAAGGAGGCACATTGATTGCATGCAGGTGGATTTGGAGCTCAGCAGCTACTTCTTCTTCTTTTCGTTTCACTGAAGCGTGATGGTTATATGACAGTTTCCCATTTCTTTACACAGTCCTTTGCATTTTTATTGAACACTGCAAGGTCTTTTGAGTTGCAAGGGTTGGGTAGTAGAGGGCAGACAAGGCAGTGCTCCATAGTATGGTCTGCTTCTCCACATTCACAGGTGGTTGGGCCAGCCTTGTAGCCCCATCTGACCAGAGCAGCTTTTGATCGTCCCGTTCTTGTTCTGAGGCGGTTTAATGTTTTCCATTGAGCCCATGGTGCTTCTGGGCCAGGGGGAAGGTTTTCAGTGGGGGGTATTTCCATGACAGTTGGAGGAGGGTCATTCTCAAGCTTTTCCCTCCAGAGTTGGATTCTGGTTTCTTCCCGAGACTTTATTAAGGGCTGGACATGGCTGAGAAAGCTTCTTCTTGATTTTAGCCGTTGGGCCGGAGGGTGACATCCATGGAGGAGATGGCGTTCATCACTTGTAGATCTTGTTTTCTCGACTCGGCTGGCAACTTCCCGTCTAATATCAGCAGGGGCAATGCCAGCGAGGAGGTGAAGGTTGCTTGTGTTGGTGGGTTTCAAGCAGCCAGTGATCAGGCGGCAGGTGTTGTTCAATGCTGGGTCAAGTTTCTTGGCATGGGTTGACCTCTCCCAAACTGGACATGCATATTCCGCAGAGGAATAGCACAGGGCCAGAGCAGTAGATCGTAATGTGTGTGCTGTGGCTCCCCATTTGGAGTTGGTCAGTTTCCGTAGGATGTTGTTTCGGGAACCGACTTTGGATTTTGTGTTGTTGATGTGCTCCTTAAAGGAGAGAGTACGATCCAGGGTTACTCCAAGGTAGACAGGGTGGGTACAGTGTTCAAGTGGTGTTCCAGACCATTTGATGTTAAGTGGTCGGTTGGCTTCACGGTTCCTGAGATGGAAGGAGCAGACTTGGGTCTTTGCAGGGTTGGCATGTAGGTGGTTGCGCTCGTAATAGAGGAGTAGCTCCTCAAGGGCTGTGGTGAGGTTTAATTCTACTGCTTCGAACGAGTTCTCTTGAGATGTTATACAGAGATCGTCTGCATAGATGAAACGCTCAGTGTTCTGGTCCATTGGCTGGTCGTTGGTGTAGATGTTATACAGTAGTGGGGCCAGCACACTACCTTGAGGTAGGCCGTTCCGTTGTTGTCGCCAGCGACTCTGCTTGTTATTCAGGACAACAAAGAAGCGCCTGTCTTTCAGAAGGGCTCCAATGAGGTCTGTGAGTTCCAGGTCTTTTGTCAACTCCAAGATCTTTTTTAGGAGGAGGCGATGGTTCACAGTGTCATATGCGGCAGACAGATCAACAAAGACGGCTCCTGTTACCAGTCCTTTCTGGAATCCGTCCTCGATGTGTTGAGTGAGGTTCAGAAGTTGGCTTGTTGTAGATTTGCCAGGTCGGAATCCGGCTTGTTGAGGTATGATGGTTGGTTCAGCAACAGGGGCAAGCCTGTTGAGAATCAAGCGCTCAAACAGCTTGTAGAGGTGGCATAGCAGAGAGATTGGGCGGAAGCTCTTTGCATGCGTTGGGTCTTTGCCTGGTTTGAGAAGGGCAATAATCCTGGTTTTCCTCCAGATCTTTGGGATGTTTTTTGTCAGCATGCACTTATTCATCAGCTCGAGGATCCATTTCCTCATCAGAGGTCCAAAATGCTTGATCTCTTCAGTGAAAATGTTATCCAGTCCGATGGCTTTGCCGGTTTTAAGGGTGTTGATGCTGATATTGAGCTCTTCAGGGGAGAACGGCTTGGTCAGTCCCATGGTTTGGGAGTGCTTTACTCGATCTACCTTTGGTCTTGGCTGTTTAGTGGTGGGTTTCCCATTGAGCAGCAGCTGGTGCGCAACTTGGTTGGCAGTGGTCGTATACTGTTGCTGAGTTGTGGTTGATGGATCGTTGCTGATTTTTCGGATGAGGCTCCATGCCTTTTTGCTGTTCTTTGCCATATCAGTTGTCTCCAGCAGGTTTTTCCACTTCAGCTGGCGGCGTTCTGAAATGGAGGTCATGAGTCTCTCACCTACTTTGGTGGTAGTTTCAGCAAAGGGGTCAGATTCATAGAGCTGTTGGTATCGCTCGTACAGTTCGGTACTTGTAGCGTCAAGGCCCGGGATGTATTGAGTGCGGCATCCTCTTGGGATGTTCTTGCGGGCTGCTTCATGCACAAGCTTAGTGAGTTCATCATAGTTCCTGGGGTCTGCTGGGAGATGGGCAATCTTCCTTTCAAGATGTTCTTGGAAGCCAGGCCAGTTCGCTTTTCCAAAGTTGAATCTTCTTCGGAATGGAACTGTGGCTGGGGTTATTGCAGCGTTGATTGTGATGCCGATGGGACGGTGTTGGGTCCTTGGCAGTGGCTCCAAGACTAGTTTTTTGCTTAATCCGGCGATCTTGTGGCTGACAAACACGATATCAGGGTTGTAACTTGCTCTCCATCGTCCGCTGTTGAAGGACTTTGGTTGTTTTGCGTCGTGGATCAGATTAAGCTGGCAGTTTTCGGCCCACATTTCTACTGCATCTCCATCTGCGTTGTTGTTGGCGTATCCCCATTGCGTGCTGTGGCTGTTGAAATCTCCTATCACAATCTTCGGTTTTCCGGATGATGGTATTTCAGGCATCTCCATAGGTATGGAGGGTGGTTTGTAGACCGAGGTGATGGTAACTCCTCTGAGCTCAGTGGTTAGGACTTCAATGTTGTTTTCATCGCTCTTTGATGTTGATTCGGCAATTGTCCCATTTTTTGCTAGCATGATGCTGCCATATTTCTTATGTGGTCTTTCTATGAGGGTGGTCATACCTTCCACACAGGGGCGATGATTTTTTGGTCCGCGGTGAGTTTCCTGTAGGCAGAGAATATCGCACTGGTATTCTTTGCAGAGTTTTGCAACAAGTTCTTCTTTAGTTGTAGACAGTCCTTCAACATTGAGAGATATAATGTTCAGTGCTGGCCTTGTAGTTGGGCATTGGCCTCTCTTCCTGCTCTGGACTGGAGGGCTGTTGTCGTTTGTTGAGCTTCTGGACATCATTGTCTTTCACTCGTCTTCAGTGTCTTCGGTAGAATTCGCAGGTTTGTTTAAACCTGACAGGGATCGCGAACGTGAACGCTTCTACCATGATCCCCTACTGACACTGGAGGGTTTGTTAGCCTGTCGACGGTAGCAAATAAGGCGCGTGTATTGTTATTATTTTTGCTTATGATGTCAGAGAAGAAGGACTGCCTTCCATTTCTAAGTTCCAAATTATAATTGCGAAGTCTCTCTTTATAGATGTCACAGTGAACCTGGAGATTTGTTTTTCACCACCTGCGCTCAGCTTTCCGACACTCTCGTTTCTCTATTCTGACCAGCGTGGCATTTCTCCAAGGAGATCTTTGCTTACCCGAGACAACCTTCACTTTAGTGGGTGCAATGGCATCAATAACATTGTTAACTTTAGAATTGAAGCTATCTACAAGCTCATTGACTGAGATGCAAGAGAGGGCTGGTGTGGAGGAGAACTTCTGAATAAATAGTTCACCGGTGTTTTCAGAGATGTAACGCTTTGTCACAACCTCGGTTTGGACATTTGTGTGCAAGGAGATTGCACTCTCAAAGAAAACACAGAAATGATCAGAGAGTGCAACATCAGTCACAGCGACCGTGGAAATGTTTAGACCTTTGGTGATGATTAGGTCCAGAGTGTGCCCCCTGGTGTGGGGGGGGTCCTGTCACATGCTGAGTCAGATCATAATTATCAAGGACACCACATAGTTCTATAGACCCTCTGTCCTGGGGATTATCAACATGGATATTAAAATCACCAACAATAACCACACAGTCACAATCAATACAGATTATAGACAGCAGTTCAGTAAACTCATCAAAGAAGGTTGCACAGTATTTAGGAGGTCTGTAAATGTTTAGGAATAAAGCTTGAGTGGAATTCAGAGCCACATATTCAAAAGAAGTAAAATGACCAAAGGACATCTGCTTGCATTGAAGAGAATCATTAAATAAAATAGCAGCTCCACCTCCTTTCTTCTGCCTCTTGTTTCACTCATGAAACTGAAGTTGTGAGGTGTTGATTCAATAAGAACAGCTGCTCTGTTATCTTGGTTTAACCAAGTTTCAGTTAAAAACAAAATGTCCAGTTTGTGCCTAACAATAAAATCATTGATTCAAAATGTTTTTTTTAGTAAACTAAAACATACCAGTATTACATACCCAGGGTTGAGCTAGTACTGACACTGACATCACAAAGTCCATTCTCTAATGTAACAAATCCACATGAATCACTCTTCACATTGGCATAATGCCAGGAGTTTTTATTAAAACATAATTATGACTGGTGTTAACTGCATGCCAAATTCATCAGAGCACACTAGGCCACATTTTATAAGCCATTGATATTGCAAATAGGAATGTCGGGATTTACCGATTTGTCCTGATTACTGCATTGAGACGTGTTTTGTGTGTGCAGTGAAATCTCTTGAGTCACGTGGTGCGTGTGCACACAATGTTCTCCTCCTCCTCCGAACTTTCACCAAGACAAGTTGCACTGTGCACCTCGGTGTGTCATAGCAGAGGGTTTTTTGACGTCTCCCCCCACTCGTCTTCTCCTGATTCCACCTCTGGCCGTCACAGCGACCGGCTCCCGTTCTTCCCCTACTTGCCCTACTTGTTTATCTACGTCACCCCCCTCTATCTTCAGCCAGGATCTAAGTCCGCTGTACTAGACTCCCTGTCTCAGTGACGTGAATAACATATGACAATGATACGGCCAATATCACAGTATGAATGTAGATATACATGGTTACATTTCAAATTATGGATATGATTGATTTTACACAAATATATTTCAAGACACGCATACATTTTTCTCCCACAGAGGTTAGTAATTGTGAAAACGTGAAACTGTGCTATTTCCTCTGATATAATTGACAATTAGTTAACAAAGGCTTTTCCAGTTCACTAGAGGGTGCTGGGTTTCTTCTGGTTCGGTCAAAGTCAGCGGGTTTGGACGATATAGACTGAAATACAAACCCTTCAGTGTGTCATGATGCAGCACAGTCGGTCGGTCTGTCTGCTTGACTCACTTCAGCCATTTTGCTGCCATAAAAATGGCTGAAGTGAGTTTTATGAGGTAAAACAGAAATTGACAAACTTCATCATTTGCAGTGTAATATATGTTGGTGCACAATGCAAAATGTTTAGAATCACAATAAGATCAGTTCATGACTCAATTATGGTGATAATAGCGTAACGTGGGGCCTTTGGTGATTCCCAGCCTACAACCAACAGCGTTGTCATCACTCACTTGTGCCCTGACTTTATCAGGTTAGAGAGCAGACACTAGACCGTCCTGCTGTCATTACACACAGGAACTAAACCAACCGGTGCTCCGCTGCAGTGTATGTTCTAACGCAGCAAATGCGATCTTGGTTCATTTCCTCCAACAAATATTTACATACACCCTTGAATATTAACTTGTTTTGCAAAAATAAACATCGGCCTCTCTACTAGGGAAAATCCCATATATATTGATTTGAAATGTCTCAGCAGGGTGTTTCTTTGCAAATCAGCTCCCATGTGTATATGTGATGCATCATATCAGCAGGTTGCTGCTTTTAATCCTTTTCTCTAGGGTTGGGTCACATGATGACATGATGACATTATTGATTTGTCTGTTAAACAGTAGAAGCTAGTATCGATAAAATCCCAGCGATACCCATCCCTACCGCTGATAACGTCCCGACCCACAGCGTCATCGCGGAAAGAAGACTAGCAATTATCCAGGTTTCCAGTGCCAGCAAAAGGATGAAAGCCCTACTTGAACGCGACGAGTCACACCCATCTGGAGCTGTGGAGCTTCACTTGTCTCCCACAGTCTGATCACACTTGAGATGGGTGGTGCGAACCGAGCCTGGAGTTCTGTGGTCTGTCTCCAAACCATGTCCTGACTGCTCACAGCTGGGCGTTTGTTTAAGTTCATTATGATTAATCAATACCCACATTGCCCACCCCTACTTTGCAGTCCTTTTGTTTCTATCCACATGCATTTTGGGCAGTTTCGGTTGTGTCTTTGTTGGTGGCGGAAAAATATCAATGTGTTTCATTGCAATCCAATTTTCAGCATCATAGCACAGATTTCCTTTATTGAGTCGTAGAATTCACCATGCAACTGGTGGCTTGATAGTCTAGTTGATAGTCTACTACTCGCTTTGGTTTGGCTGCTTTTATACACTGTATTGAAGTCGCATTTTATGGGAGATGGGGTTCTAATCATTATCATCAACATTATTACTTTTAGAACTGGACCAAAACTATCCACAGTTGCAATTCAGGTCCTGAATCCCACTGGTAGAATGCAGAATGATTCTACAGCTCTTTTACATACGTTTCCAAATGTGCATGTTTTGAATTTTATGGAGTAATAGAAAAACAAAAAATCCATCAATACGCCTAACATGCAAAATCATATGACAGGCTTCTGTAGGAGGAACAACAAGCTGTTGTGTATGCCAAACAGCAAAGCCTCACGCAAGTGTTTAAGCAGCACACATTTCACTCATGTTATGCGAGTATGTTTATTGTGAGTGTAAAATCACTGCCTCATTACTCTTAATGAAAAAGACAATTACAGAGGGAAGATAATAATAATAACCTGAGCCAGCCCTAGCTGTAAACCTGAGCCAGCCCTAGCTGTAAACCTGAGCCAGCCCTAGCTATAAACCTGAGCCAGCCCTAGCTGTAAACCTGAACCAGCCCTAGCTGTAAACCTGAACCAGCCCTAGCTGTAAACCTGAACCAGCCCTAGCTGTAAACCTGAGCCAGCCCTAGCTGTAAACCTGAACCAGCCCTAGCTGTAAACCTGAGCCAGCCCTAACTTTAAACCTGAGCCAGCCCTAACTTTAAACCTGAGCCAGCCCTAACTTTAAACCTGAGCCAGCCCTAACTTTAAACCTGAGCCAGCCCTAACTTTAAACCTGAGCCAGCCCTAACTTTAAACCTGAGCCAGCCCTAACTTTAAACCTGAGCCAGCCCTAACTTTAAACCTGAGCCAGCCCTAACTTTAAACCTGAGCCAGCCCTAACTTTAAACCTGAGCCAGCCCTAACTTTAAACCTGAGCCAGCCCTAACTTTAAACCTGAGCCAGCCCTAACTGTAAACCTGAGCCAGCCCTAACTGTAAACCTGAGCCAGCCCTAACTGTAAACCTGAGCCAGCCCTAGCTGTAAACCTGAACCAGCCCTAGCTGTAAACCTGAGCCAGCCCTAACTGTAAACCTGAACCAGCCCTAGCTGTAAACCTGAGCCAGCCCTAACTGTAAACCTGAGCCAGCCCTAACTGTAAACCTGAGCCAGCCCTAACTTTAAACCTGAGCCAGCCCTAACTTTAAACCTGAGCCAGCCCTAACTTTAAACCTGAGCCAGCCCTAACTGTAAACCTGAACCAGCCCTAGCTGTAAACCTGAACCAGCCCTAACTGTAAACCTGAGCCAGCCCTAACTGTAAACCTGAGCCAGCCCTAACTGTAAACCTGAACCAGCCCTAACTGTAAACCTGAGCCAGCCCTAGCTGTAAACCTGAGCCAGCCCTAGCTGTAAACCTGAGCCAGCCCTAGCTGTAAACCTCAGCCAGCCCTAGCTGTAAACCTGAACCAGCCCTAGCTGTAAACCTGAACCAGCCCTAGCTGTAAACCTGAACCAGCCCTAGCTGTAAACCTGAACCAGCCCTAGCTGTAAACCTGAGCCAGCCCTAACTTTAAACCTGAGCCAGCCCTAGCTGTAAACCTGAGCCAGCCCTAACTTTAAACCTGAGCCAGCCCTAGCTGTAAACCTGAGCCAGCCCTAGCTGTAAACCTGAGCCAGCCCTAGCTGTAAACCTGAGCCAGCCCTAGCTGTAAACCTGAGCCAGCCCTAACTGTTAGCGTTATCTAAGAGTCTTACGCCTCGCTTGTAGCCCAGCAGCTAAACTGACGCTTGTACCTAACCAGCCATTGCGCATCTTTTCAATCTTCTCAGCAGGCCGATGGAGCCTCCCTCCAAGAAGGAGGATGTTCCAGTAATGAGGCGACCAGATGAGTGGAAGGACCCTTGGCGTCGGTCCAAATCTCCCAGGAGACGCCCCGGGCTGGGTTCCCCACCGCGAGGGCGCCGCCGACATCGGCCCTCGGGCTCCTCCGTCTCTCTGTCCAACTCCTCCAGGTAGGAACTCCTCCTTTAACTCGGGATATCCTGTGTGATCATGTTTGGTGAAGAAGTTTTCATGTAACAAGCAGCTTTCATGTTGTGCTGCTGCGGAAAAAAAACGAAGGGGAATTCAGTCTCAAATTTAAGATGTGGAACATTGTAAGGTTAAAGCTCCGCTCAGTCACTTCAGGCTGTTATGGCCAAAAGTAAGTTTGTATGAATGAACACACATTTCCCTACCTCATATTATGTCTGAAGAGTGAAAATTGTGGGAATGTGTGCAAGTTTCAGATCATTTTTAAGACTTGGCGGGCATCCAGAGTCTAGCTATTCAATAGGAACCACTGTTACTTAAGCCAGGTATATGCTCACTTAAAATATGAGGAAGTAGATGAAGATAAATCCTTTGTTCAACAGTTAACCATGATCCCTCTTGAATGAATAATCACCGGAGTTATAATGTCATTGTTGTGTGCAGATAGATTTGTGTAATAAACAGGTCCATTAGGTTTCTTTTGTTCAGTAGTCACTTGAGCTGAGCTGAGCTGTCATTTAGTAATCCTTTTCATAACATGATCTTTGTACAGTACAAAGAACAGCCACAGCCTTGCTACATATGCAACAACAGTTTTTTCCCTTTCCAGTTCCTTTAAAACAATCTTACTGCTGATGGATACACCAATGCAGAGTGAATGCACAGTACTACCATACCATTCACTCTAATTGTAATCAGGCAATTCAGGCCTAGTATAAGGGTGGCTATGATGCAATGAAATGTGGGCTAACCCTTTGCGGACCCCGAGAACAGCTGGTTTTACAGCAAGCTGATAAGTGGTATTCACATCTGTCCAGTTTCCAGTTCATTTCTCCCCACAAAAGTAGTCTCTCCGATAGCTGTCTGACTAGTTTCCTACTTTCACTTTCCACCCGTTCCCCACCTGAATACGACGTACGGGTGCACCCTGGTGGGGGCACGCTCATGTGATTGGTTGGAAATAGAGGAGACATCTGATTGACTACAGATAATTCACTATTGAAAAAATCAATAAATCTCAAATCCTTTTAGATACATATATTTGTGAAATTTAATTTATTTAAAACGAGAAATATTGTTTGCATCAGAAATATATTTATGAATCTTATTTTTTTTTTATGTGTGGATATAAATGTAACTATTTTTGTTTGAATTGAACAATATTTTTGTGGAGAGTCTTTTACATATAAATCACAAACTACAGCTGTGTCTGCTGTGTCTGCTCTGAGGCTCGTTCTCTGTGGACACTGACATCCTGCATAGTGAACACTTCTGTGTTGGCTACTTAAAGTATATTTTGTTGCTAATACTTTTGTACTTTTCTTAAGTGCCAGATTATTATGCATTGTGAATAAAAAAAGTAAACATTCAATGAAACTTATTTGTGTTAAAGTTTGCAGGTCTGTTAAGTCTAACTAAGATGTACATTAATCTTAACTACTTGTGCTTTGTCGGTTTGTCGCAGGTCTTCGTCTCGCTCTTCATCCTATACAGGTTCTGGGTCATCTCGCTCCCGCAGCCGCTCCTCCTCGTTCACCTCCTACTCCAGCCACTCCTCCCAGCGCAGCTCCTTCAGTGGCAGCCGCTCTAGGTGTGTGTGTGTGTGTGTGTGTGTGTGTGTGTGTGTGTGTGTGTGTGTGTGTGTGTGTGTGTGTGTGTGTGTGTGTGTGTGTGTGTGTGTGTGTGTGTGTGTGTGTGTGTGTGTGTGTGTGTGTGTGTGTGTGTGTGTGTGTGTGTGTGTGTGTGTGTGTGTGTGTGTGTGTGTGTGTGTGTGTGTGTGTGTGTGTGTGTGTGTGTGTGTGTGTGTGTGTGTGTGTGTGTGTGTGTGTGTGTGTGTGTGTGTGTGTGTGTGTGTGTGTGTGTGTGTAACATTTTGGACATGGAGGTAAACTGTCAACCAGGATTTGAACTGTTTTCATTCCAAAGCATAGAATTCATTTGTTGGCTATTGCCATTCAATACTGAATTGCTGCAACCTCTTAAAAGTTACAGTGTACACATTTTTGGGACCAACCTAAGATTACAGTTTCTGGATCTGGAGTGAACATATATCATATATGTCAGAGTTGCACAGGAATACCTCTAACATACATTTAGTTGTTTGGAACAAAGCCAATGACGAGGACCCGTCACAAGACAAAGAAAAGAGACGCAGGTGGACATGTTGAGTCCAGATTACTACCAGTGTGGACATCGCTCTCGTAGGGACATTTCCACAAACCCACTGTACACTACCTGTACAGTGGGTTTTGCTACACAGTTAGCAAATAATTGTTGAGCATAGTGGATCATTAAGCAATTGTAGATAATAAAGTCACACTGCTAAAACAATAAACTCAGCATTTTTTGTCGACGTCACACATTCGCTTTATTTCCTCAATTGTTCAGCTCACACAACACATGGAAGCACAACTCTTTCCTTTTGTTTTGTTGTTTCTGAATGACTTGATGCAACATTGTAAACCCGTTTTATACTTGTGATGTTATCTAATCTTGAAATTAAACTGGATAATTCCATTTTTCTGACTGCTGTTGATTTTCAGGTCTCGGTCGTTCTCCACATCCCCCTCACCGAGTCCAGCAGGACAGAAGAACGCAAAGAACAAACTAGATCTCCCCCCCGTGTTGGCTAAAGGGTAAATCTCATCAAATCAAATCAAATCCATAGTCAGCTGTGCTTCTATTATCTACGACCATCCTTGTTTCTCCCTAAATGCATATTCTCATTAGTGTACTTTTCTTTTTGAGTGGTAATAAATAATGTTAGTCATGAATTGTCATAACAATAAAGTCTCTAGTTTGTGCTCGTTCCAGCATCACATTGCATCATTCGTGTTTATTGGTTATTTATTGATCATTAGCTAGAGCATTGCATGTGCTCTGCTGATATTGTAGTTGCTAGCACATGCCTGCCCATCACTGTCTGCATGCTTGAAAAAGTGCTTTTTCCATCCTTAAGCATGCCGCTGAAGCCGGGTGCCATGCCCCCTCCTCGCAGGGAGAAGCCTGCCATGAAGAAAGCTCCCAGTCCTCCTCCACCCGGTGGACCGCAGGGCAGACCCCCCAAACCCCTGCCAGAGGGAGGGAAGCCTCCCGCCAATCCCCGGGAGCCTGGAGGCGCAGGTGGCGGGGCGGGCGGCGGTGGAGTGGGGAGACCCCCGCCTCCAAGGGAACCTGGAAAAACTCCCAACCCGAGGGAAGACAGGCGTAAAGAACGGCAGCAGCATCCTCCACGGAGGTAGGTGTCTCACCTTCAACCTCTCTGCACATTTTGAGGCAGCAGTACCGTTGTACTGAACAATGATGCATTGATGAATTACATTTGACATTGTCTGCTATGGGGTCAAATTTGACTGGAAATCTGTTGGATTACGTTACATTGCTAAGGGAATTTGATTAATGGCAGGAATCAGGAGAATTTCTGTTTCAGTTAGTCTATTCAAACTCTGTAGTCTGAAGTTAGTCTTGGCTCACCTTGTCAAAATGCCTGTTACTAGATACAACCGTTTTGGGGCATTTTGAATTTGTGACATTGTCAGATTTTAGTCGCAAACCATTTACAAGAAAACAGGCAGATTCTGTTGGCAGCTGGCTCTCCTGTAACTTAGTCAACTAGTAGAATTCCATTCAAGACCAAGCAAAGCATCCTCCTATCAGCATAAACAACTTCAGACTTTGAACACGACAAAGAAACATGCCAGATGTTCTTGAAAACACTAACATTATTACTTTTAACAGTGTATCGGCAGCCAAAACTGTTCACTCAGTGCAGTTTCCCCAGTCATAGCAGGAAAAGCATGTGTTACTATTAACATTAATGATTGCTCTGTTCCATTTTAAGTATCCCAGTAAGCCATGTCGATGTGTCAACATGGACTATGCCAGCACTGCATGGAATGCAGCCGTTATTGTTATTAATTAAACCTGTGTTCAAAAAGTCCATACTGTGAGAAAGAAACCATGCCTTCATTTCCAGCAGTATCACAGGCCCCATTTCATTTAAATTGTCCCACATCAGGAAAAAATCAGGATACAATATCATATTCACAAATACGTGTTTTTGTTTCCAGATCAGAAATGAGATTACAAATGTACAATGTTCAGGAATTGGATAAGCGCTAGAACAGCACATTATCCCTTCTAAATGACAGCAGGTCTTGAAATGCACTTTGTTTTTTCACACATCTAAACAGCATTTTAAGAGTTAGATAGCATAGGGTGCATATAGACTCCGTCACTTCAGCTGCCATTCATACAGTGACGAGACCAAGAGGATACTTCCATAAATCAATTGACCCGTCGCTAAGTCCCGGCCCTCGAACGCAGACTGACCGATTGTAGCGTAGCATTGGCCAGCGCCGACCAGAGTCCGACAACTATCCGGTTCTTCTCCATAGACTCTTGTGCAATAGTTTTGGGTTTCCTTCATTTTCAGGCTGGTTCTGTGGATGTAGAGCGAGCTACGGTCCAATGCTTTTCCTCGGGTATGTGTAGTAGTAATCCTCGGAGAGGCTGGAAGGAAATATTTGTTTCTAAAACGTTACGTTTCCATATACAAACTGTGAAGCAGAGGACATTAGCACAACATAAACTAGCGTTAGCACTTCAGTGCTTTGCTAGCTACTGAAGTTATACTGAATGTAAACACATGCTGCTTTTGCTTTTTAAGGATTGTTACAGTAGATAAAGACCTACCTATACGGGAACAGTGCATTTTATTGTCCTCCGTCACTATCGCGGTCGACTTTCACCCTGTGCTTCAGCTTTTCATCTTCATTGTTTTACATCGTGGACATTTCATTCAAACATAGCATGACTCTGACTCTGTAGACTCTTCTGTCTGCTTCTCTCTAAAGTTATCTTTTTGTTTTCCAAAAATGAGATATTTATCCAGGCGTGTGCAGTTAGTGACAGTGTGGGCTTCATGGTAGCAGCAGGGGGCGTGCTCAGAGAAGGGCTCCCCTGGTTTGGGCTGCGGTAGCCCAAAATCACAAATCTCTTCTTCATTGTTGGATTGCTGTACCCTTTATATGTACCAATCTTCAGTGAGACTTGAGAGGGTCAGCCCTGGCTATTGTCCACATCACTGGACAAGCTCTCTAGCCAGTAGATCCATTGTTTATGTTTATAAAAGCATGTTCTGCATTCTTTATGTTGTCCTTGCATACCTGTGGTTACTGTGTATACAGTGTTGTGTTGGGCGGTAGCGACATTACTGGTTTAACTACATTCTCTGAAGCTCAACCAGCTGCTGCAGGGTCTGAAATTGGCACCCGTCACTAGAAGGTTAATGTTGTCAAAATGACCTAAATATTATCACCTCATTTAGCGCATAGATTAGAAGTAGTAGACAAAAAATAAATCTTTCCTGCCACCGTGCACTGGCATATGACGGGGACATCACTTTAAAGAAGGTCACAGAAGTTGCAGATATGAGTTTCTGTTTCATCACACTGGATTAAAAACCTGGTTAGGATTCCTTAAAATGTTGTGTGAGCCCAGCGTGGGTGTACAGGGAAACTGTCTGGATGCTGTGCCATTAGTTTCAGGTGCAGGCACGTAGGTGGGAGAATGTTGGCCTTCCTGCATGTTTGTTTACCCGACTCACATTTGCAAGGAAGTAAGTCAACAGTGGATGGCATTATAAACGGATACATTTGCAATAAGCAGAACTGTGTTTCCCAACACATCCATATTTGCATATTTTTGTTTGCGTGTGGCATAAAGTGATACCGGGTGTATCCCGCATGTTGGGGGAAGACCATAGAGATTGGGTGTGTGCGAGAGAGTGGGTGGATGGCTCGTGGAAAAACTACACTTTTGTTTGTGGGTTTGAGTGTAGGCAGAAAGGGTGACACTGGAACTGATCCTGGAAAACCAGTTCCAACACCTGTTTGCTATTCAGATCATCAGAAATGTAGGTTAGTGGGGGGGGGGTTCATCCCCCTCTCCATTCCCGGATGGCCACGGATCACCCCGGATGTTAGTTGTACGTCCGGCGAGCCGCTCGTCTTCCCAGATACGCCACGGATCACCACGGATGGCCACGGTTTTACTACGGTTCATCACGGACCCCCCCGGATCGTCCCGGACTGACTACGGTTCCACTCCCAGATGACCCCGGATCTGATCCGTAGTGTATCCGGGGACATCCGTAGTATATCCGGCTTTCGGTGGGACTGGGGCTTAACGTTCGTCATTATCGCAATTTAGGAGGAAAAAACATAACGTGATGAAACACGGTCAAAGAGCTGCAGGGCAGAGCTGAGCTGTGAGTGGAGCTGGGCCTGGATAAAGGTGGAGGTCTAAACAGACGTGAGTACAGCTTCCTGCTGTCAGTGTTTTAAATACATTGATGAGGCAGGTCTGCTGAATGCAGCCTCTGCTCCAAGGAGATAAAGTACAGCAACAAGGGCTCACGTGCCCTCTCATCACACTGACAGACACTGTTCACTGTGATGACCACAGCCAGTGGACTAACAGTCCCTTAGGTACTTAAAAAGACCCCCGATTGCTGCAATGCGTGTCAAAAATCCCATTCCCTGATTTGTTGTGTGTTGGGGGAATTTGGAGGTAGGAACTTCACATGTACAGTGTATGATTGTGTTCTTTGTGCTTTTGAGAATAAACATAACAAAATCACATTCCTTCTCTGAGACATAACAAAACAAACATGCTATCCCACGTATACGAGTCACTGTGACTTAAGACGCATCAGTACATCTGCACCCATTGTTTTCTACGTGTGCACATTGGCGGTGAATTGGCGCATCATCGAGGATAGTTCATTGCCCTATTTCCCCGGTGATGACGTCACCCTAGAAGAGCAGTAATTTCATCACATTCGCTCCCCGGAGTGACGCATCACAACTCACAACAAGCGTGACTGGACAGGTGCAGAGATACCTGTGGTTTGCGGTGGTGTTATGGATGTTTATTCTACAGTGAATCGTTTAGAGAGAACTTTCAACAGTTGCTGATTTGTCAGCCATCAGGTGATGATTTGAATGTCTTGTTCTTTGTTTGTTCTTAGTAGATCTTAATCTTGGTTTGAGGCTTTAGATTAAAAAGTGTCCTCAGACTGTTGGCATCTTGCTCAGGCTTTTCTTTTATTTCAGATATTGGTCAGACACACCTGGTCTGTGTTAACACCACTAAATGATGTAACACGAGGATATCATTCAATGTCTATTACAAATACACAGCCATACATCTGCTTTCCAGAACTTGTGAATCACATTTTCAAGTTTTCTTTGGTGTCAAAGTAATCCAGTGATGGTTCTATCTTAACACATGGGTACATTGCGAACAGGAACTGCTAAAAGCTAATTTAATATACTTTTAATGGTGCCAATTCAACAAATGTAAAGGCTAAAAGAAATCAAGCTCATATTGTAGCTCACAGCTATCTAACGGACTCCATGACAACACTATACTTCCTGTTTACATCGCCCGAAGCGTAGAGGAGGCTTGGAATATGAGTCTCCCCCAATTCATAGTAAGACAAAGAATAATAATCGGAGTGACAAAAGTTGGGCTGCTGGTGGGCACAGTTGTCTCTATTTTGTAGGGATGCCACAGTGTCAGACTTTGAAAGCTGGAATGGAAGTGCAGCAAAATATTTTTTAGGTTGGAGTCATACCTGCAAACTTGTCGCTTTTCGGCGAAATTCGCCGTTTTGAATACAAAATATGTCATCCACGTGAATCGTGTAGATCCGTAGAGTTTATTTTTTTTGGGAGGGGGGGGGTCAACTGGCCAGACAGCGTTTCTCCGATTGGAGTGAGACGAGGAGAAAAGGTGACGAGGTGATCTTCGCAATAAAACATCTTTGATGTGACGTGTCGAGTCTTGTCCAATCAGCGTTAAGATGTCTACACCGTCTTCATTTCCCTCCGTTACAGTTTCAGTTACGTTATGTTCCGTTACCGTTCAGACTTGCTGGGTTAAGTTAACGTCCACTACATGCGGAACTACACGCGGAACTCTCGACTTTTAACGTTCGTCATTATCGCGAATTAGGAGGAAGTAACGTAACGTGATGAAACATGAAGCATCCCCCCCCGTGTTCCGGTTCAGTTCACGCGGCCACTCGTTAACATTAAACCAGAACACCGGCGGATCTGGTTGCTGTTTTTAACTCAAAGTAGAATGAAAGGCCCAGATACTGATGAGATGATGAGGTCAAAGAGCTTCAGGGCTGAGATGTGAGTGGAGCTGGGCCTGGATTGGATAAAGGTGGAGGTCTAAACAGACGTGAGTACAGCTTCCCGCTGTCACAGTGTTTTAAATACATTGATGAGGCAGGGTATGCTGAATGCAGCCTCTGCTCCAAGGAGATAAAGTACAGCAACAAGGGCTCACATGCCCTCTCATCACACTGTACACACTGTTCACTGTAATGACCACAGCCAGAGTAGATTATCATTTTAGTTTAAATAATAGAACTGGATTGAATGCATATTAATTGCAAATAGAAGATAGGCCACTATTCTAACAGCTGTACAGTAACAGTATAAGTTAATATTAAGCTATACAGTAACAGGGTTCAATGAAGACTAATCACTTTATTTGCAGGCGATGGTTCTCGCTACTCTGCTATCTTTTTTATTTGACTAAAACTTTTGAAAATGAGACCTCGTTCTAAATGGATTTTGTCTAAATAAAGGTTGTTAATAATAATAATAAAGAAAAAACGAAGAAGCTAACTAGCTCTTCAACTCGAGCTGAAATAGTGATAAATAACTGAATAATAAATTATTCTTTTGCTTAAAGTAAATATGGTCTTATCACTTAATGTTATTCTCAGAGTACACCAGAATGCTACATTTTAAAGATCATATTTGAAATGAAAATTCATGCCACCAGCACACCCAGGTCAGATCAGAGTTGAATCACTGAATCCATGGAAATGTTATAATGCATGTTTGATTCCTATATTTAAAATGTTTTGAAAATGATCATCCCACAAATATGAGTTGCTGTCAAGTGCACCTTTAAAATGTTAAAGTGATATTCAGAGATTATTCAATTAATTTAGGGTTGTAATTGTTTTAGCCTGAACACATTGGTCAATTGTTATTGGGGTGAATATGTATCGATATGTTAAGTTATTATAATCTTCTAATAAATGAAGTATATTAAGGGGTGAAGGGGTCAGTTTGTGTTTTCTTCAGGATTTAGTTTGGTTCATTTAAAATGATCAAGATTAAATAACATTTACAATGCACCACCAGTAAACAACACTTACTTCCCTTTTATAATGTATCAAATCTGGAGTCAGTTGTTTTAAAACATAGTTATCAGTGAATAGCTCTGAAATGTAATAGTGTAGTTATTTATGTCAGCAGGTTGTAATGAAGTTATTTTTAAACCTTTGTTCTAATTCTAACTGCTGTAAAAAAATGACTGAATCTACAGGTGGATGGACCATAATAAAACCAACAATAGCAAGTTAAAGTTAAAAGGAATTTCATTCACAATGTAATACAGTTCAACATAACATGTAACAATATGTTAGAAAATGAACAATTACATTCAGCATTTCACATTCACATTCACATTCACATTCACATTCACATTCACATTCACATTCACATTCAAATCACATTCGCCGTCAGGCTCAGCTCCGCCTTCGGGCAACGGTCCGCCGTCAGGCTCAGCTCCGCCTTCGGGCAACGATCCGCCGCCAGGCTCAGCTCCGCCTTCGGGCAACGATCCGCCGTCAGGCTCAGCTCCGCCTTCGGGCAACGATCCGCCGTCAGGCTCAGCTCCGCCTTCGGGCAACGATCCGCCGTCAGGCTCAGCTCCGCCTTCGGGCAACGATCCGCCGTCAGGCTCAGCTCCGCCTTCGGGCAACGATCCGCCGTGAGGCTCAGCTCCGCCTTCGGGCAACGATCCGCCGTCAGGCTCAGCTCCGCCTTCGGGCAACGATCCGCCGTCAGGCTCAGCTCCGCCTTCGGGCAACGGTCCGCCGTCAGGATCAGCTCCGGCTTCGGGTCCGATCTGCCGTCAGGCTCCGAGTTCAGCTGCAAAGTGACAGTCTGAGGTCAGCTCGACCTTATATAGCGTCTTGGTGGCGTCGTTTCCATGACATTTACTGACGTACGGGCGTCCGTTGTCATACACCTGATAGCAACAGAGACTATGTTTTTATTTAAAAATCTCATATTTGTTAATATATTTCAGTAGTTTTTATATATATATATTTGTGAGCTGAGGCCAGGTTTTAACACGTCAAGCACTTCTACATATCACTTACTTTTAATTAGAAGAATAAGAATAGAAGAGGCCTTCGGGCAACGGTCCGCCGTCAGGATCAGCTCCGGCTTCGGGTCCGATCCGCCGTCAGGCTCCGAGTTCAGATGCAAAGTGACAATCTGAGGTCAGCTCGACCTTATATAGCGTCTTGGTGGCGTCGTTTCCATGACATTTACTGACGTACGCGCGTCCGTTGTCATACACCTGATAGCAACAGAGACTATGTTTTTATTTAAAAATCTCATATTTGTTAATATATTTCAGTAGTTTTTATATATATATATTTGTGAGCTGAGGCCAGGTTTTAACACGTCAAGCACTTCTACATATCACTTACTTTTAATTAGAAGAATAAGAATAAGAGCGCTCATGTTACCCATAGAACTGCCTGATCTCGGCAGTAAACTCCGCCAGCACCGGGGGCTCAGCGCTCACGGTGCCCGCCTAGAACAGCCTGATCTCGGCGAGTCTTTTTGAAACTTGCCGCTGGTAATGACGTCTCTGTAGCGTTTTCCTCGCCGGCAAAGAGGACAGCAATCCGGATCTGATCCACATACATACAATTTTATATATATATACAATTACAATATGTATAAATACATATAATTATATATACAATTATATATATATATGTATATATAATTGTATGTACAAATACATATAATTGTATGTGTATATATATATATATATAATATAATACACTTATATAATAATATATAATTTTTTCTTTTTAATGAAAATTAAAAAAGCAGGGTTGTCATATTTAGTTTGATTGTACAAATACTTTACAGTAAAAAAAACGGATTAAACTCATTAGCAAGACCAGCTGAGGTGGTGATGTCATCACGCGGCAGTAACAATTGTCCATACTGCGTTCTCTGGACATGAAGTCTGGACTTGGAGTCCAGACTTCAAGTCCATACATAAATATATATACCCAGTCTTGACATCTGACAAGGAAACAGCGGTTCAATGAAAATTCATGCCACCACCCCCCCCCCCCCCCCCCCCCCGACATGGTTTTGGACTTGTCACCTTTTTCACCCCTTATGAGTTTGCAGGTATGGTTGGAGTCCGCGGGGTCTGCCCCGGTGATTTATCTCGGTGGGTCACTCGGTGTGGGAGGATCCTCTCGTGGGACCTCTCCCCGGGACGCTGGCCTTCACCGGGTGCGTTTCCCCCGTGGCGTGCTCCGTGACCAGCTCTAGGTCGACCTGGAAAAGGCCTGGGGGGGGGAGGTTGCTCACAGCTTCGGCCCCTCGCCCAGACCTTGCCACTCCCCCTTGGTCGTGGACTGGTTCCTCCCTCCCTGTGGGGAGGGACTGGACTGTCCTCAGTGCGTCAGGGGTTTGCAGTAATGTCTGCAACCCACCTGGCCCGTCTTAAAACATAGACCCCGTCTTGTTTACCATGCTTTGTGGGTGTGACTTTTATGCCGGAATCATCACTACTTGTATCTATACAACCAATGTGTTAATGATTAAATCGTTTACAAGAGCACAAACTCAACTGAGGGGTCACCTACGGAGTATTCGACCACCTTGACTCTCAGGGTTGGGAATTGGCACCAGCCACCAGCCAAATGCTGGTAAAACAATGGTAATCTATTGAGTGACTGTGGTCACAGTGGCAGGAGGACAAAAAAAGGTTGGGCCAACCCGTGGGCTGGAACATGTCGTTGTTAAGCCCCAGTTCCACCGAAAGCCGGATATACTACGGATGTCCCCGGACGTACTACGGATGTCCCCGGACGTACTACGGATGTCCCCGGACGTACTACGGATGTCCCCGGACGTACTACGGATGTCCCCGGACGTACTACGGATGTCCCCGGACGTACTACGGATGTCCCCGGACGTACTACGGATGTCCCCGGACGTACTACGGATGTCCCCGGACGTACTACGGATGTCCCCGGACGTACTACGGATGTCCCCGGATACACTACGGATCAGATCCGGGGTCATCCGGGAGTGGAACCGTAGTAAAACCGTAGTCAGTCCGGGACGTTACGTGATGAACCGTGGCCATCCGTGCTGAACCGTGGCCATCCGTGGCGTATCCGGGAAGACGAGCGGCTCGTCGGACGTACAACTAACATCCGGGGTGATCCGGGGACATCCGGGAATGGAGAGGGGGGCGGCGTTGATCGTAGCGCATCCGGGAAGAAACGTAGTAGGACCGGGATGAACCGTAGCGTAACCGTGTTAATCCGGGATGAAACGGGAGCTAGTTGACACCCCGGAGCACCCTGGTGTTCTTTTCGGCGTGTTGTTGTCGTCTGAGGAAGATTCTTTTTCTTTCTTCTTTGCAGCAGTCATCGCCTTCTTCTTGGGTTTAATTTTCGGCATGTTGTCCTTTCAAATATTTTCGGAAGAGTGATTTTGTCTCTGAAAATCAGAACTATTTATACCCTGACGCTTCATCCGGGACGCATCCGGGCCGTGTCCGTGGCGTATCTGTAGTTGAACCGTGGTCAAACCGTGGCCATCCGGGATAGACCGTGGCCATCCGGGATGAACCAGGCTTGAACAGGGGTGATCCGTGGCGGAACCGTAGTAGAACCGTAGTAGAACCGGGAAACATGTCAAATGTGTTGTCATCCGGGACGATTTCCTTCCCGGATCACCCCGGTTCACCGCGGATCACCCCGGTTCTCACCTCTTTTTATCCGAGGTGATCCGGGGACATCCGTAGTATATCCGGCTTTCGGTGGAACTGGGGCTTTACACCCTCCTTTGAGTTTTCCATTGCTGACCGAGGAATAGAAGCAGCCGGTGATTCCAAGCGCTGTCTTCCCAGGGCTACAGAAGAGATAGCAATGACTGGATCCATTTACGTTAGGAGAGACCTGTAATGGTCTATAAATCTGGTGGTACTACATTTTCTTCCATTTCAAAATGTGCTGATTTATGTGTTAATTGCTGAACAAGGAGCTTGGTAGTACACCCTGGTTTTAATTTTAAAAAAACAACCTTCCTGCTGTGTTGTCACTTGTGTGTCTGTCTCTTCCAGGCGGAGTGGGAGTGTTAGTGGAAGTGGTAGCAGTTATACTGGTTCTAGCTCCAGATCCTCGTCCAACTCCCTCTCGCGCTCACGTTCTGGATCCAGAAAATCCAGGTACTCGCCACGAACACCCTCATTGCCATCAGAACTGCAGTTTGCCAACAATTTCCTTTTAAAGAGAAGTTGTTGACCATATATTGCATTTTGGGGGGCATTTATTTCTGTAAATGACCTTGTTTGTGGACAAGCAGATCGATGCAGGCGGGATTCATAATAGTTTACTGCAACTACAATTGGCTGCTTTTTGGTTTCGGTACCATCAGTATTGCATCTTAATTATCGTTTGCATTCATCTTCTGTTACTGTGTAAATCTGCAAGTAAATATCAAAAATATAAAGGAATATTAAATGTTCTTGTGCAGTGCCTGTTCAGACCCGGTTGAGTGATTGGCCTTTGGTGTTGCTGCTTGAAGGTTTTTTGAGAACCGCTCAAACACAAAACTTGACACGACACTTCCTTGGGCCCTGAGCAATACTCCTGCCCTGGCACCCCCCCGAGTCTACTCGCGGTCAGAAACATTGGTGTAAAAGTAGAGCATGGCTTTAATTAGCAACCTTTTTAGTGTTCTACACTGGGGAAATTCAGTCTTACTGACGGGGAAAACCACAAGTCACGGCTTACGAACTTTCACACCAGTGAAATACACTCTGGTTCCATTTTGCTTCCAGTTGGCTATCCGCTCGTGTTGACTCCATGGAAGTGAAGGAGAGTCCGTTTTCTTATGTTAGTATATCCAGCATCCCGCAGCAGAAGTGATGCAGAGCCCCGAAGCCCTCGCTGCTGAACAGAGCGCTGTTTGCTTGTTTATGCAGTTTATTAATATTGAATGTGTCGCGTGTCCAAATTGCACCAAATTCGACAAAGCACTCCCTTGGGTCTCCAGCGATACACTCGCCAAATGTGTAGATGGGATCGATGGGAACAGTTGTCGAGATTTGTGAAGGCGATGCAGGCAGGCAGGCAGGCAGGCTTTCCTTGCTTTATAGGTAAATATTGAATGGTTTATTGTGATTACACAGCCTAAAACATATTCATTCTGTGTTCTTCTGTCTTGGTTTCATGTGCTGTCTCTGTTGGGAAACCCTCCAGGAAATCCAGGTAAAATAGTTATTATTGAGGGTGTGTGTGTGTGCACATGTGTGTGTGTGCAGACATGTCGGCATGTGGCGTAGTGTACACGCAATAGTGATGACGGCGCTCAGTTATCTTCCCCCACTCCGAACCAGCAGCTCGTGGTTGACCTGTTGTCTTTTTTGCCGCAGATCGCTAAGTGTGAGCAGCGTGTCATCGGTGTCATCGGCGTCGTCCAGCGGCAGCTCGGTGCGTAGCGCAGACTCGGACGACATGTATGCTGACCTGGCCAGCCCGGTGTCCTCAGCCAGCTCCCGCTCGCCCACACCAAATCACCCTCGCAAGGAGCGAGGGCCTGCACGGGACCGCCCCCCGCACGGACGAGACAAGAACAGGGGTTAGTATGGGCAACACAGTCTCCGTGCAGCAGGCCAGGAATAGACCGGCTGCTACACAACAGCTTAACATGCATGTCAAAAACTCCCAAATAATGCCCAAGTTTCAAATGACAGCCACCACGAACAAATAAAAGCTGAGATACACATTACTGAGGGGGTGGAATTATCTGTATTGGCTCTTATGGTTAATTCAGCATAATGTACATTTAGCCATAGCACTGATGTAATCAGTAGAACAGTGTTGTGTGATCATTGACGGTAGCTTAAAGGAAATCAAAAGAGCACAAAGCAGAGTGACTGGAAACTGTCTGTTAACGAAGAGAAACGGGTCGATAAAATGATAAACAGACACTTATTCTTCCAAATCAGAGTTTTGTTTTGCATTAGCTTTAATAGTATCAAAAGTACCGCAGATGTGTGTTTAAGACCGATATTTCCATCTTCATACATTTATGTATTTGTTGTAAACAAAAACTGAATTTTACATTTTTCTCCAAATGGTAATTCTATAATTGATGATTAGCATTGCATTGTTCATCACTTCTCATGTTTTGTCTGTCTGCGTCACAGAGAGACCATCAAAGAAAGACGAACCCTTCAGAGAGGACCGCAGGAAGATCGACCCATCTGGTGCCCCCCCTAGAGGAGGCAACCCCATGCCCAGATCTGGACCCGGTAGCCGGGGTGGCCACCATGTACATCCCCCGCCTGGCACCATGGGCCCCCCAGGAAGCTACGGAGGTTCTGGTTCCCACAAAGACATTAAACTCACCCTCCTTAATAAGGTTAGTATTGCTGCTCTTCCTATTCTAAGGGGTCTGTTTCTTCCACTCCAGGAAGTCACTGCTCCCAGCCAAGAGATAAACCAACGCGGCCTTTTTTCCTTTTCCATCACTGAAACGTTCCCCTCCACTCAGCCATTTTAGTTCCATACCTGCTAGAAACAAAGTACAGACAGATTTTCTCTGAAATAGATATTATTGCACTCGGATGTGGAATAAATCAGTTCAACTTTGACTTGCTTATTGGATTGAAAAGCTTAAATGTTTGACTCGTGTGTCCGTTCATTCTCCAGCAGCAGGCCGATAAGGGCAACAGGAAGAGGTACCTGCCTGCAGACAAAGACCGGCCCGGCTCTCCCCTCAGCAAGAGGATGGCCATGTCTCCAGACAGAGGTGAGCAACGTGTGACCAACGCAACCTTTTCACGCTCGCACATCTGTTACTGCTTCACACACACACCAGACATTTATTCTTGATGTTGCAATATCTGGTCTGATGTAATGTTTGATGCTGAATTAATGCCCAAATTTGTACTGAAATGATTTGTTTCATCATTAAGATAGTTGACAGAAAATCTCTTAACACGGTTTAATAGTTTCTACATCATTGTATTATTGTATTTATTAATATGACAAACATTAGCTTAGTTCCAGCCTTTGATGTTCTGTATTCTGATCTCTGTAGAAAAGCTTCAGTCGGTTTGTATATGAAGTAATTCATGTCTTTGATTGTTTCACATGATAGTGTGGAAGGAAAACGTCACTTTTAGTGCTGAAATGATGCAGAATTAAAACGCATATGAGCAGCACTACTGACCTTTTTAGCCTCCTTGAGCTCATTGTTTTCATTTGAAGGTGTCATGAGCACCCTGCTTGCATGTTCAGATACCTTACTTTCCCATTCAGCACTGCAACCAATGTACGTCCTGTTTAATGATTAAATGGGAAACTCGCCACCTCTTATGTTGGTGGTAAATGTAGTCAACTGACGCAATAAATTCCTCAGTGTGTGCTTTATTGACCGAGAACGCTGAGCCCAGAAAGCCCAGAGGCGGAGCCTAGAAATCCAAGCTGAACCGGCCTGTAGTCTCCTGGCCTCCAAGTACATCACTATGGTGTCACATGATGGCGCCGTGTCAGCATAGCACACGCTGAGGTTCAATCCACTACATTTACCATCAACGCTGATTGGTTGATCTTCATGCGAGGTGGCACGTGTTTCCCTTGAGATAGCACTGGCTAGTGTTGGTCTACCAGAAGGGCCCAGAGTTTTTATTTTAGGATTATTTTCAAGAACAAAGAATCTGCAGATTATAAGAGTTTGGTCTATAGAATGTCAGGGGTTTGAAATGGCTTGTCCAAAACCAAACATATTTAATATACTACTTCGAAAACCAAGAACGGCAGTAAATATTTCCATAGAAGCTGTATTTTTGGCATTTTTACAAAAAAATGAATCCATGTTGCTGATTGATTTCCAGTGGTTTGTTTGAGCTATATGTGCCGGTGCACTAGTTCCTAATGAGCGGTGTGTTAAGATACTCTTGAGTTGTATTACAGGGAGCTGCACACGTCACGGAGGTCTCCGTGATTTGACTACTTCTTGTTCCGTTTGTGATTTAAAAGTACTGGCTGGTAGAATAGAAGCGTCTATT
Organism: Leptoclinus maculatus; assembly: GCA_032191485.1. Classification (NCBI taxonomy): domain Eukaryota; kingdom Metazoa; phylum Chordata; class Actinopteri; order Perciformes; family Stichaeidae; genus Leptoclinus; species Leptoclinus maculatus. The sequence goes on from JAVDOI010000007.1 coordinate 1,469,656, forward strand.
CTTTCCATCACAGCCCACATCCTAATTGTCCTCGCTCAATGTGGAAGTTGAGAAATTTCATGAAAAGTTAGACGACACTTTTACAGCTGTAAGTTAGCCACAGAAATGTGTTTTATCCGTAGCCACACCTCCAACCCGTTCAGTGTGAACAGCCTCGCTAACTATGAAAGTGATGTGTTTCAGGCCGGGACAAGAGGATTCCTGGCCGACCCATGCTGCCCCCTCGAATGGATCGGCCCAGAGGCCAAGGGCCCCGACCCATGCCCCCCCAGGGAGACAGGTTGGTGCAACCGTCAGCGTGTTATTGCTGTGTCTGCTGAAATGTATTCCTAAAACTTGTATTATACATCAACAGAAGTGAAAAATGGTTCAAAAGAATAAAAAAGGAGGCTGAGGTGTGGAAATTCTAAAGTCATCTTTTTTTCTGACTCATCGTTGCCGTGTGTGCGTGTGCGTGTGCGTGTACACACACACACATGTTCACTCAGGACAAACACGAGGAACATGCCACAGAAGAGGAAGCCCCATCTCATAATAATAATTATGATAATATATATATGAGCTGACTCTTCAGGGCTCCTGAAATATTTCACCGCTGCTTTTGGCAGAGCAATAAAACATTTTAAGCGTTACCATAGACGTTACACAATTTCATTACACAGGTGGTTGTAAACGACAAGAATAATAATATCGTCTGTGTAAGAGTTATTCTGTCGTGGTCAGCTAATCTTGTTAACAGACCAAAACCAACAAAGTTCTTTTGTGTCTCGGTATTTTCTGACCCCCCCCCCTGTCTTTGGCTCTCAGCCTATTGGTTCCTGTTCAATCATGGGATTTGTACACAGTTTCATACTTAAACAGATGGATAGAGTTGAAAGGAGCTCTTGTAAGTCCTTAGTATCTGCTAGCTGCTTCCACCACCAACACCTTTCAGTCATGTGGAAATCAGTTGTTTTGATTTAGTGATAAGTAAATCTAGACTTAAATGTACAAACAGGAGGAAATAGTGCATTTGTAGAGGACCATTTTAAGCAGTGCATTAATGTAGTGGGGCAGCTATATGTGGGACAAACTCCAGTGTGTTGATGGTAACGAAGGAACATGTCAGCAGAGCAACAGTGTGGCTCATTGATGTTATTCAAGTCATTGAACCGTGTCTGGACAACAGTGGAGCTCTATGGCGGAGCAAAAACCACATATTTCATGCCTTGTGTATCAAACATACTTGTTAGTGGGAAAGTAAAAATGTGTCCCTAACTCTTTTGCTCCTCTTCCCCAGGAAACGTCCTCTGTCACCGCCCGCCAAGTCATCTGGAAAAGGCCCGGTGGCGCCATCGGGCAAGCCGCCTGCTCCGGGCTCCGCTTCAGCCGCCGGCTCCGGCTCCGGCTCCGGCTCTGGCTCCGGCTCTGGTTCCGGCTCCAACAAACCCAGCAACACACTGTCCCGCCGCGAGGAGCTGCTGAAACAGCTGAAGGCCGTGGAGGACGCCATCGCCCGGAAACGAGCGAAGATCCCCGCCAAATAAACGGAAGCCTGCTCCGCCGCCCGTTCGCCCGCCCGCCTGCCAGTCCGCCCGCCCGTGTGACCTCGTGAGCCGGGACGACCGTGAGGGCTTTGAGGGATTGAGTGTTTTTCCCCCTGCCTTCAATGGACGTGTAAAAATGTTGTCTGGTTCATGTATAAAGGCTGTTGTGTAAGTGAACAGGAAGTGGTTTGGCTCTGCTCCCATTTAAAGTCTTTGAGTGTCTCGGCTGCTGTTCACCTCATCAAGGAGAAACGGGAGGAAACACTTGGGCGTTCGGTGAGGGACATCTCAGCCATGGAGAGTACTTTGTGTAGACTTTACCGTACAGATACAGAAGGATAGTAAGGTGCACTTGATCACTTGCTGCTCACTCTGTTCCCTTAGTCAAAGGAAGCATCTTCCTCATCTGGTGTGATGAAGAACAGATTTCTACACCTTGAGTCTTCTACTTCTGTCCGTCTTTCTCTGCCCCTTTATCGTCTTCGCTCTTCTTTTCTTTAGTTCCCTCTGTGTGGAGGAGTGGAGTGTTGGCTGCTGACGGCCTACAGGGCGTCGCAGCGCTTCTTTGTATAAATCGACACATTCTCGAGCATCCGTACTCTGTAAGCGATCACGAGCTTTGTTCAGAGGAGGGCCATGTTAAACGACTTGTCTGTGTCTGAGGGCAGTGTTCACTGTCACACCGTGTACAATAATAGCAAGTCATCAAATTCTTTCAAGCGTATGATTATAGAAAACAGTGATGTGTATTGCTTTTTGTTTCTTTTTAAAAAAACCTACAGCTTTGTTTTCTTCTAAGCTCTTAAGTAATGAACCGATGTTTTATTTGTGTAACATTTTTAGTTGGGAGTGTGAGAAGTGGAACGGGGACATTTAGAAACCAGATGTCTTGCTTTTGTGACAAAAGCCTTCTAAATAAACTATTTTGATAAAGAGAGTCGGTTGCCTGTTTGTTCTCTGCTCAGACGAAGGAGTGGCCGTGTTTCTGGACGCATGATGAATTGTGATCATGTTGCAAATGTAACTACGGCTGGAGTCCGTCCCAGCTGACACTGGGCGAAGGCAGGGTTCACCCTGGACGGGTCGCCAGACGATCACAGGGCACCCAGTCACACCTACGGGCCACGTCGAGTCGTCAGTAAACCCAATGTCTGTGGACTGAGGGAGGAAGCCGGAGAACTCTGAGAACCCACGCTCACTACACAGAGGGGCCGTCAGCCCGGGAATTGAACCCGGGCCCCTCTTGCTGTGAGGCAGCAGTCAGCTAGCCACCGTACCACCTTGCAGCCCACTGACCCCACAGACTGCAGCTCATCTTCCTCGGCTCCCTCTGCACATTCTTTAGCTCCTCTTTATTTCCTGACTGAATCCAGGGTTTGTTGTTGGAGAAACACAGTACGGTACCGGTGGGTTCAGCATCCGCCACACAGACGTTGATATAGTCCGTTATACAATATGTGTGTCATGTCCCCATGAGCATCACTGAAAACTTCCTGCATAGTTGAATCCCCTCACAGGCATCAGTAGGAGAGGAGGAGGAGGCAATATACACCGCCATCGTGATGTGTATCTAGGTACGCGCCTGGGTTTACACTGCTATTACATATCAAAGATGGCTGACCTTTAGGGGCGACTGGCTCAGTGATGGAGCGGGGTCGTCTACCGATCTTCGACCACCAGCTCCTCCACTAGTCCATGTTGATGTGTCCTTGGGCAAGACACTTGACCCCAAATTGCTCCCTCAGACTGTTCTTGCGGTGTGTGAATGGATATGAATGTTACATAGTCAGGTGGTACCTTGCATGGCAGACCCTGATGACATGTAGTGCTAAAGCGCTTTAAGTGTCAGAAGACTAGAAAAGAGATAAAGTATAGTCAATTTACCATTTGGTATTTTGATAAAGGAGCATATTAGAAATACTCAAGGAATGAATAAGTGCCTCACAATTTAAATGTGGTGTAGAGTGGGAGCATTTCTATTGCCTCATCGGCTCCCAACATGGCCATGGCTGAGGCGGTGGCTCGCAGCTAACGTTATCAGCTGTAACGGTCATATTAGCGCCGTGCAGAGCGCTGAGCTAACCAGTGGGGCGCACATTCATGCACAAACGTGCACAAACATGCACTAAAAGCACACGTCAACAGAGCAAGGAGAAACTCAACAGAGGGAGAAAGACTTCGTTCTCTGCTCACTTAACAGCAAATAATAGTTTGCTGCTGTATCAATTCTCTGAATATCAAATTGAGCACCTTTAAGTAGTTGAGTGTATGTACTAAATAACATTCCACCGCTGTCTTACAGTGTCTCGATACAACTATTAAGGTCACCTTGGTATTAATTCTATTGGTCACAAACGTGATTGTCCAAAAACTATAATCAATTATAATGCTCTGAAAAATTGTTGCTATGTTTCAATGTATTCCCAGATAATATTGAAAAAAATAAATGAAACGCATGCAGTGTCACATGACCAGAGCTGTTTAAATAAAACAGTTTATATGTTAAATCACATCTAACATGAAATAAAACAGTTTATATGTTAAATCACATCTAACATGAAATAAAACAGTTTATATGTTAAATCACATCTAATATGAAATAAAACAGTTTATATGTTAAATCACATCTATCATGAAATAAAACAGTTTATGTGTTAAATCACATCTAACATGAAATAAAACAGTTTATATGTTAAATCACATCTATCATGAAATAAAACAGTTTATGTGTTAAATCACATCTAACATGAAATAAAACAGTTCATGTGTTAAATCACATCTATCATGAAATAAAACAGTTTATATGTTAAATCACATCTAACATGAAATAAAACAGTTTATGTGTTAAATCACATCTATCATGAAATAAAACAGTTTATATGTTAAATCACATCTATCATGAAATAAAACCGTTTATATGTTAAATCACATCTAACATGAAATAAAACAGTTTATATGTTAAATCACATCTATCATGAAATAAAACAGTTTATATGTTAAATCACATCTAATATGAAATAAAACAGTTTATATGTTAAATCACATCTAACATGAAATAAAACAGTTTATATGTTAAATCACATCTAATATGAAATAAAACAGTTTATATGTTAAATCACATCTATCATGAAATAAAACAGTTTATATGTTAAATCACATCTATCATGAAATAAAACAGTTTATATGTTAAATCACATCTAATATGAAATAAAACAGTTTATATGTTAAATCACATCTAATATGAAATAAAACAGTTTATATGTTAAATCACATCTAACATGAAATAAAACAGTTTATATGTTAAATCACATCTATCATGAAATAAAACAGTTTATGTGTTAAATCACATCTATCATGAAATAAAACAGTTTATGTGTTAAATCACATCTAACATGAAATAAAACAGTTTATATGTTAAATCACATCTAATATGAAATAAAACAGTTTATATGTTAAATCACATCTAATATGAAATAAAACAGTTTATATGTTAAATCACATCTAATATGAAATAAAACAGTTTATATGTTAAATCACATCTAATATGAAATAAAACAGTTCATATGTTAAATCACATCTAATATGAAATAAAACAGTTTATGTGTTAAATCACATCTAACATGAAATAAAACAGTTTATGTGTTAAATCACATCTAATATGAAATAAAACACTTTATGTGTTAAATCACATCTATCATGAAATAAAACAGTTTGTGTTAAATCACATCTATCATGAAATAAAACAGTTTGTGTTAAATCACATCTATCATGAAATAAAACAGTTTATATGTTAAATCAGATCTAATATGAAATAAAACAGTTTATATGTTAAATCACATCTAATATGAAATAAAACAGTTTATATGTTAAATCACATCTAATATGAAATAAAACAGTTTATATGTTAAATCACATCTAACATGAAATAAAACAGTTTATATGTTAAATCACATCTAACATGAAATAAAACAGTTTATATGTTAAATCACATCTAATATGAAATAAAACAGTTTATATGTTAAATCACATCTAATATGAAATAAAACAGTTTATATGTTAAATCACATCTAATATGAAATAAAACAGTTCATATGTTAAATCACATCTATCATGAAATAAAACAGTTTATATGTTAAATCACATCTAATATGAAATAAAACAGTTTATATGTTAAATCACATCTATCATGAAATAAAACAGTTTATATGTTAAATCACATCTATCATGAAATAAAACAGTTTATATGTTAAATCACATCTAACATGAAATAAAACAGTTTATATGTTAAATCACATCTAATATGAAATAAAACAGTTTATATGTTAAATCACATCTATCATGAAATAAAACAGTTTATATGTTAAATCACATCTAACATGAAATAAAACAGTTTATATGTTAAATCACATCTAACATGAAATAAAACAGTTTATATGTTAAATCACATCTATCATGAAATAAAACAGTTTATATGTTAAATCACATCTAAAATGAAATAAAACAGTTTATATGTTAAATCACATCTAATATGAAATAAAACAGTTTATATGTTAAATCACATCTAATATGAAATAAAACAGTTTATATGTTAAATCACATCTAATATGAAATAAAACAGTTTATATGTTAAATCACATCTAATATGAAATAAAACAGTTTATATGTTAAATCACATCTATCATGAAATAAAACAGTTTATATGTTAAATCACATCTATCATGAAATAAAACAGTTTATATGTTAAATCACATCTAACATGAAATAAAACAGTTTATATGTTAAATCACATCTATCATGAAATAAAACAGTTTATATGTTAAATCACATCTAATATGAAATAAAACAGTTTATATGTTAAATCACATCTAATATGAAATAAAACAGTTTATATGTTAAATCACATCTAATATGAAATAAAACAGTTTATATGTTAAATCACATCTATCATGAAATAAAACAGTTTGTGTTAAATCACATCTATCATGAAATAAAACAGTTTATATGTTAAATCACATCTAATATGAAATAAAACAGTTTATATGTTAAATCACATCTAATATGAAATAAAACAGTTTATATGTTAAATCACATCTATCATGAAATAAAACAGTTTATATGTTAAATCACATCTATCATGAAATAAAACAGTTTATATGTTAAATCACATCTAACATGAAATAAAACAGTTTATATGTTAAATCACATCTATCATGAAATAAAACAGTTTATATGTTAAATCACATCTAATATGAAATAAAACAGTTTATATGTTAAATCACATCTAATATGAAATAAAACAGTTTATATGTTAAATCACATCTAATATGAAATAAAACAGTTTATATGTTAAATCACATCTATCATGAAATAAAACAGTTTATATGTTAAATCACATCTATCATGAAATAAAACAGTTTATATGTTAAATCACATCTAATATGAAATAAAACAGTTTATATGTTAAATCACATCTAACATGAAATAAAACAGTTTATATGTTAAATCACATCTAATATGAAATAAAACAGTTTATATGTTAAATCACATCTAATATGAAATAAAACAGTTCATGTGTTAAATCACATCTATCATGAAATAAAACAGTTTATATGTTAAATCACATCTAATATGAAATAAAACAGTTTATATGTTAAATCACATCTAATATGAAATAAAACAGTTTATATGTTAAATCACATCTAATATGAAATAAAACAGTTTATATGTTAAATCACATCTAATATGAAATAAAACAGTTTATATGTTAAATCACATCTATCATGAAATAAAACAGTTTATATGTTAAATCACATCTATCATGAAATAAAACAGTTTATATGTTAAATCACATCTAATATGAAATAAAACAGTTTATATGTTAAATCACATCTAACATGAAATAAAACAGTTTATATGTTAAATCACATCTAATATGAAATAAAACAGTTTATATGTTAAATCACATCTAATATGAAATGAAACAGTTCATGTGTTAAATCACATCTATCATGAAATAAAACAGTTTATGTGTTAAATCACATCTATCATGAAATAAAACAGTTTATATGTTAAATCACATCTAACATGAAATAAAACAGTTTATATGTTAAATCACATCTAATATGAAATAAAACAGTTTATATGTTAAATCACATCTAATATGAAATAAAACAGTTTATATGTTAAATCACATCTAATATGAAATAAAACAGTTCATATGTTAAATCACATCTAATATGAAATAAAACAGTTTATATGTTAAATCACATCTAACATGAAATAAAACAGTTTATGTGTTAAATCACATCTAATATGAAATAAAACACTTTATGTGTTAAATCACATCTATCATGAAATAAAACAGTTTGTGTTAAATCACATCTATCATGAAATAAAACAGTTTATATGTTAAATCACATCTAATATGAAATAAAACAGTTTATATGTTAAATCACATCTAATATGAAATAAAACAGTTTATATGTTAAATCACATCTAATATGAAATAAAACAGTTTATATGTTAAATCACATCTATCATGAAATAAAACAGTTTATATGTTAAATCACATCTAACATGAAATAAAACAGTTTATATGTTAAATCACATCTATCATGAAATAAAACAGTTTATATGTTAAATCACATCTAATATGAAATAAAACAGTTTATATGTTAAATCACATCTAATATGAAATAAAACAGTTTATATGTTAAATCACATCTAATATGAAATAAAACAGTTCATGTGTTAAATCACATCTAACATGAAATAAAACAGTTTATATGTTAAATCACATCTAATATGAAATAAAACTGTTTATATGTTAAATCACATCTAACATGAAATAAAACTGTTTATATGTTAAATCACATCTAATATGAAATAAAACAGTTTATATGTTAAATCACATCTATCATGAAATAAAACAGTTTATATGTTCAATCACATCTATCATGAAATAAAACAGTTTATATGTTAAATCACATCTAATATGAAATAAAACAGTTTATATGTTAAATCACATCTAACATGAAATAAAACAGTTTATATGTTAAATCACATCTAACATGAAATAAAACAGTTTATATGTTAAATCACATCTAACATGAAATAAAACAGTTTATATGTTAAATCACATCTATCATGAAATAAAACAGTTTATATGTTAAATCACATCTAATATGAAATAAAACAGTTTATGTGTTAAATCACATCTAACATGAAATAAAACAGTTTATATGTTAAATCACATCTAATATGAAATAAAACAGTTTATATGTTAAATCACATCTAATATGAAATAAAACAGTTTATGTGTTAAATCACATCTAATATGAAATAAAACAGTTTATATGTTAAATCACATCTATCATGAAATAAAACAGTTTATATGTTAAATCACATCTAATATGAAATAAAACAGTTTATATGTTAAATCACATCTAATATGAAATAAAACAGTTTATATGTTAAATCACATCTAATATGAAATAAAACAGTTTATATGTTAAATCACATCTAATATGAAATAAAACAGTTTATATGTTAAATCACATCTATCATGAAATAAAACAGTTTATATGTTAAATCACATCTAATATGAAATAAAACAGTTTATATGTTAAATCCCATCTAACATGAAATAAAACAGTTTATATGTTAAATCACATCTAATATGAAATAAAACAGTTTATATGTTAAATCACATCTAACATGAAATAAAACAGTTTATATGTTAAATCACATCTAATATGAAATAAAACAGTTTATATGTTAAATCACATCTATCATGAAATAAAACAGTTTATATATTAAATCACATCTATCATGAAATAAAACAGTTTATATGTTAAATCACATCTATCATGAAATAAAACAGTTTATATGTTAAATCACATCTATCATGAAATAAAACAGTTTATGTTAAATCCGTTATAAGTGTAAACAAGTTATATATTGTGATGGTTATAAAAAGTGAACAAAATATATGTTTGTGATGGTTATACTTTTATACTTTCATATTTTTCTACGATCTCTCTACAGGGGCTAGACCACATATACTGCTCGGGGGTATCAGGCATAGTTGAGTTGCTCTAAGTTTTCTCTAATTGTATGAATTGCATCAGGTCACTAAACCACAGACTTCGGTGGATTTGTTGATTTCCAATGCAACAATATTCTTCTACGAGCAAGAAATGTTGTAAACGCCATGATGTTTTTATGTCTTTTTCTTATTGTAGAGTGTTGTCTATCAAGTGTTTTGCACAAGAGGAACTCTTTGTAAAGCACCGTTCCACATGTCTTCTTCTATGTCACCCCCTAGCTCACCTTCCCAGGGTTACATTTATACACTCATGTATTCTTGAAATGAGCCTTTTTGAGTCAAATGGGAATTCTAGCATATCATCTCAGCCTGACACTGAAGAGATGTTTGGAAAGTTAGGGTCATGACACTTAAGGAAGTGGCGGATTTGGGAATATCGGAATATCGGAATAAGCTGGACCGAGGAAGGCTAAATGTGTGTGATAAATCCTCAAAGCTGGCAAATATACAGTTTATGTACATATCCTTAAATTGAACGATGCCTTTTCTTTGCCAGAGAGAGAATGTAGCATCTATTCTAGCTGGTTATTGCATATGGGGCTTATGTTAAGAAGAGAATTACAACCAATGTTCCGTCTAAATTGAAACCATATCTTGAGGGTATTGATGACGATTGGATTGTTTGTGGAATGTGAGATAGAAACTGGAAGACTAACGACTTAGAAAACGAGAGAAGTGTTCAATTGATTGTAAAGTGTTTTGCAAACACCGTGCAGCCGATAAACAGTTAAAAACAAGATGTTTACAAAAAAGAATTGCCACCAACAAAGTTTGGGAGTTTTATTGTTCTCCTTAGGCTTCGGCTTCCAAATGATGCTATTGTGAAACCGTGGTTATGAAAAGTAACGATAGTTCCTGTTTCTGCCAGAAGGAGGGCAGCTTATGCCCACGCTGACCATTGAAGTCATACCGTCCTGTTAATAAAGATGCTTCATTCAGTTCAGAGCGCGACTACAACCTGAGTTCACTCCGTCAGGGGGAGTGTGTTGGAACTGGGCTAAATGTAGTGTGGAGCAAAGTTAGACTGAGATCAGTGCTCTTCATCTCCTCTGTGAAGCCCCTGCAGACGTAAACACCAATGTCTTTGTGGATGTATGCTGAGCAGGGACTTCTGTGGAAACTGCTGGCAGCCAATGACAGTGGAGCCAGTGGGACTGATCACTGTTGAATCCTCTCGAAGGGGACTGACCGGTGGAAAGTTAAATGTGAATGCCCCTAACACATTCATGTTGATAAGAGGACGTGGCCCTCTGTCCGTAGACGGACCTTTGTGTAGATCAAATACCCCACCATACACACACACACACACACACACACACACACACACACACACACACACACACACACACACACACACACACACACACACACACACACACACACACACACACACACACACACACACACACACACACACACACACACACACACACACACACAGTGACATGTCCACTACACACCACATAGATGTATAAATGAAGCTTAAGTTTCATTCAGTGTGGCTTTGTAGCACAAAGGCAGTAAAACTGCCTTTGTGCTACAAAGCACACTGTATATAATCCATCGGGCTTATTAATCATGATAATAATGTTTATCCAGGAAGTTTGGCGCGCTTCTCCTCACACAGCGTTACCAACAACGGCTCGAAAAATACATCCAGACGTGCGGCCTGGTCGGGAATAGTGTGCTAAGTATTTTTCGGAGAGATTTGCCCAGCGGTTTTCCCGAAAATCCCGAAAAACTGAGCAAAATGTCTCCATTCACTTGAATGGGGTTTCGGCGTGAAGAGAGCAAAAAACCTCTTAACTTTGGGTCCATATTGACTAGCCATACTTTAACGTAGAAACATGGTTCAAAGTTTAAAACGTAGACAAAACGCTGGACATTATTGAGCCAAATGGACATTTTGATAGCTAGCACAGTTTTCATGAAGTCACAGATTAAGTTTCAGGAACATTTGGGTCTGTTTCTGACTTTATAATGGGTGTGTATTGCTCAGAGTGCGTGATGTCACCGCTAGAGTGAAGAGGAGCTTCAAATTCTTGTGAAAAAAAGATTTGTCTTTTGCCACTGACTCCACAATTTTCACTCTTCATGCATAATTTCTGGATGTAAAAGTAGCTAATCTTGTCCTTGTCGTAAACAACTGACTGTGGAATCCCACAGACTTACACATTTGGCTCAGTAGCCTTTAATTGAGAGGAAAACCAACTTTCTGCTCCATAGAGACCAATGTTAAATCTTGCTTCAAAAACATCTTCGACAGAACACGGTACCCCATTTCTAAATCACCTTTGAAGACACATTTCTTACACTTACAGACACAATTTTCACAGGATCTGTCTCTCAAGTCATCCTTCCTCTCAATGTCCAATATTGGAGCAATAGGAGCTACGGTTATGGGAATTTTGAGGATTTGTTTGACAGGTTTTTCATAGTTTTATCTCCATTAAAAGACTGCAGGCACACAGGTGTTCGTGATTGAGGTAATTAGTGATGTTGATAAACACACAGACTCACGCGCACATACACTCCTCTCCCTCTCTATCGCTCTGTGTGTGTCTCTCTCATACAGTCATTCAGGTCCAGGTTTTTAGAACCTCGTACAACCTTCGTACAGAATACAAGATTCAATCCAAGAGTATGAATCTAAAATGCAGAAAAGAGAGAAGCGCTATCTCAATCGAACCTGAACGACACTACCGGTAACATCGGAGTGTATAGATATTGCGATATCTTCGGGCAGTAGAAGCCACACTGTCAAAATTTCTTTAGGGATTTTCTAGTTTGCATTACAGTTGCTTAATTATAATTTGTTCCCCTTGTGTCTGCGCATGTTAGTCCGTGTGTATATAAATATTGCATATGTATGCACTATGCATGTTATTGCATATAAAACACGCATCATTTGTTAGGTAGCGACATCGTTGTGTCATAAGACAGAAGAAGTCTTGCGTGCATACAATTTAACTTTCTAAAGCAAACATTACTGAGCTAAATGTGGTTATCAGTGACATTTGGGTTTAGGAAACACGATTCCTGGTCATACTCATCCACATGAAGCTCTAGTGTGAGTTCCGTCAGGAAGACTTTACTCTTGCATGCCTAAGCCCGTAGTTCATTTCTAATTCATCTGCCATTCACTTCTCACACATGCTCACTCATTGTTCGGGGCTGTCAATCATGATGTCAGCTGTTCTGATCAGCTGGTTTCTTCTATCCAATAGCACAACAACACAATGACATGGTTAGCCTATCATCTTGCTGCTGTCTCTTTTAGATATGATTGTCTCTCTACCTTCAGTACGTTCATGCTGCTGTTACGCACCCCTCCACCTCCCCATCTCCATCAAATCCATCATCTCATCATTCCATCAGCCTCATCAGCACCACCAGTGTCTGGACTCCATTTCTCTTGCTGCTGCTCAGAGCAGACACCCCTCCATTACAAATCTCCCTGTAGAGTCCAAGCACCAAAGACTGTCAAGACTTTTTCATCACATATCATCTGTTCTTCATCTGACTTGTCTCTCCTGATTGAAACTATTTTCCCATGAAATATTGTAACGGTGAAAACTATTTACGTTCTATAGGCATAAACCAAAAAGGCTTATACATGTCCTCAAACATAGGTTTCACTACAGAAATAGGATACGTACATTCACCTGGTTGTACGGCAGTGTCCACCAGGATCCAGCCAAGTCTCACTACAGCTCATTCTAATGTTGACTGACATTAATGGCTTTCTTTAGCACAAAAACACAAAATAAATAAGAAATAAACCCGAAGATGTAAACATATTTCTTCTTGTTGCATAGGTTAGGCATCGGAGCAAAAATATAGCTCCAGAAAGGAGCCAAAGCAAAGAGGAAAATCTGAGGAACACAAGACGGATTAATGAAGGGGAAAGATGGAGAAGGTTCAAGACTGCACCAGTCATTTCAGCCAATAAAGTCACATTCATTCATCTTCACAAGACAAAGCCCTGCAGCGACCGTCGGACTTGTAACTCTTGTCCATCAAAAGCAAAGGAGGAAGTTGTGTGACTTCGTTACAGAGCCACAAAGTCCACAGGAGGAAGTTGAGGTGTTTGGATACGTCTGTTTCCTCATCATTCAGTCGGTGGGGGATGCTGCTCAAAGATTTTTCGGATGGTGCTTTTTAGGCCAAGAGGAACTGCATTGTTACAATGCCTCTGATGTTGAGGAGGTTATGGAACCAAAGTCATTTGAGTAAATCATTTTAATGCTCAAAACCCATTCAGGGCAGTAAAATGAAAGATAACCAGGGAAGAATTTATGGGTTTATGGGATATGGATTAGTATATTTGAATGACGATAGACCAGTGTCTTTTGATATTAAGCTGTAATATTTTACACAGTAAAGTAAAGCAGACTGGGAGGAACTATCAAACCCTTGAGAGAGTAAATGCAGAGGTATGAATAGATAAATGGATGAACACTACTGTGCATGTGCAGTGGGCCGCACAATGCAGAATCAAAACCGGAAGCCAGAAAGCTTTTTTGGCTCATGTGCTGTGACTCAAGTACCATCCTAGAGTTTTATAGCACATCCGAGCCAAACCAAGCCAAAGAAACAAGTGCACAGACGTCATCTGTAGGCCAGATAGCCACACACTGTTTGCCTGCACTCAGCTCAACCTCTGACTGATCTCAACTTTATTAGAGCGAGAGTACGAATTTTTCACTCAAGTTGGGTTGAGATACCAGTTCATGATTTTATAGAGCATGGCTGACGAAGGGGTGCGATTGACCTTTTGATTTAGACATTGCTTCAAAACCTAATCCAACACCAAGCTGTGAGAGGCAGTGATGTACGGTGGCCCAGAGGTGCAAAATACCACAACTATATATATTGGTATTTATCAGAGATAATATTCAGTCAATAAAATGTATTTAACTTTGATCATGGCAAAAACACGCACAAAACGCCTGTGAGTTCCTGCTCAGACAATAGACTTCACGTTGTGGCGACTTCACAGATTTTTAAATTGCTTTTCTCGGCTCAAAGAAAGTTTTACAAAAATAAAACCTCCATGGACCATGATAGAAAGCTTCATAATTGACCCTTTGCTAAGCCCCGCCCCCTCCTGCTACTCCGTCAAACTGTCAGAGCTACCATGGAGCCGCACTGTCACTAACTGCACTCCATGGATAAATATTATTATCAAATGTTTGGAAAAAACTAAAAAGCGATTTCAGAGAGATGCAAAAAGACGCGTCTACAACATGCGTTTGAAGGATAAATCCTGGACGTCAAACTGGTTCAGCAGCAAAAACAGATCCCTGTGTAAAAGGGATCCACTGAAGGCCTCATTCACTAATGTTTGCGTAGAAATGTTCTTACTTTGCGCACTAAATAAGCGCACACTCAAAATTAACATAGGATTCATGAAATGTGCCCACCGGCTGATCCTGTCCTTAACACCATTCGAAATTGACGCGTGCGATCAGCACACTGCCACGCCCCCATTTCTCTATACCAGGAAATAGGTTTATCGCGGAGACGGTGGTGAAGTTACTATAAAAGAGAGGCATACCACCTAAATCACAAAAAGTGTTGAAGAAATGTAGACCATAGTGTCCGAGGTGAAAGGCAGAACAGACAGAAAAGACAACAGACAGAAAAGACAACAGACAGACAATGTGACGGTTCACGGGGTTCCGTGTGGGTTTAAGTGTAGAGCAGAGACTCGGGTGCAGACTCAGACACAGGAAACAAGGTGAGGTGAAAAACACGGCTTTACTGGGCATCTAGCAGTCAAGGACAAAAACCAAAACAACTCCAACCGGGAGCGAGGGAAATCCAAACTGAAATAAAAAGCAAAGTCACAAAAGGCTTGGACACAAAAAGGCAAAGTCACAAACCGTGGAACGCAGAGGGTCAACATGAAAGAAAACCACAGGAGAGGAAAGAGTCCACGGGGAGGAAAAGGTAACAAATGATAATCCGGCACTGGAACAGGGCCAGCAGGGGAGTATCAGTAGGTGAGGGGTCATGAGTGGAGATGAGTGGGGTTTGCAGAGGGAAAAACCAGGGGCAGGTGATTAGGCACAGGTGAAGAGAATGAGCATGATGAGGAGAGACACACACACCACACACACACACAGCAAAACCCCAACCGTGACAGAACAGACAAGAAAAGACAGAACAGACAAGAAAAGACAGAACAGACAAGAAAAGACAGAACAGACAGAAAATACAGAACAGACAGAAAATACAGAACAGACAGAAAAGACAGAACAGACAAGAAAAGACAGAACAGACAGAAAATACAGAACAGACAGAAAATACAGAACAGACAGAAGAGACAGAACAGACAAGAAAAGACAGAACAGACAGAACAGACAAGAAAAGACAGAACAGATAGAAAAGGCAGAACAGACAGAAAAGACAGAAAAGACAGAACAGACAAGAAA